>JAQFZC010000758.1:0-41066 GCA_034695205.1 Dicyrtoma fusca | reverse complement strand
TAGTAAATAACACTTTTTCAAAACGGTCAAAACTAGTAAATAACACTTTTTCAAAACGGTCAAAACTAGTAAATAGCGCTTTTTCAAAAATGGAAAATATGATTATGTGGACTTGGGACATATTGCAATTAAGCTGAGACTGGACTTGGGACAAATTGCATTTACACAGATGATATACGGAATTATATGATTAAATACTACGTTTGTCTTTCCGTTCTGTTCAAGCTGGATTCAGATTCAGGTAAAAATTTCCCTCACAAATCCCACCCACACCCATACAGACCTAACAGACTCTATACTTAAAGCTGAGAAACCATGGCAGTCAGCTATCGTTACACTGCACTGCATTATAGGTATGTACCTATACCTAGGTAGGTATTACATCCCATCGTATTATATTTCATACAATTCCACTGACAACAAAATAAACGGTTTGAGATCTAAACAGAAAGTATATTGTTTCAGCATAATGTGATAATTAAGTCTGTTAGTATTTCTTTCTATGTTCATCGTTTGTATCTGTATCTTTAATCGTCATCGTCGTGTATGCATCCACACGTTTTACGCCATTTGCTCTTTGTATAAACCGCATGCATTGCCAGTACGAGAGTCACGAGTGTTTATACACAATTATACACACATATTGATACACTTTTATGTCATTAGTATAATATTTCGCAAAAGTTGAAAAAAAAATCTCATGGAAATAATAAAAAGAACATTGAAAATAATATGAGAGAAGCAGACTTGCAACTGCTCAACTGCTGCTGCTGTTGCTGCTGCTGCGGTAGGAACAAAGGAAGCAAACGAGTGTGTATGTAGTGTTAAATATTATGTATACATTGCAATGGCGGAACCAATAAGCCTTCAATTACCGTCTGCAATGAAATATTTTTTAGTATATATTTGCAATCCACATTATTACTACCGCACAATGTCAATCCGTATTTTATTTTAATCTTATCAATATGACGCAGTCTCTGATAGCATATTATGTACCGTAATTATAAAGTGACTAGTACATACCTAGGTATGATTTGGATTTGGGAATAAACAAGTCTAGTGCAAATTGCAAGCAGCCGTGATCCAAGGGATAATTCTAAACGAAAATTATTACGATGTGGCAATGCATCATATCATACGAGTCAATTTTGTTATACGCCAGGCCAAGGTACTTACACTAATAATCCATATACAGATGCAGATGCAGATATGCAGGCATTCATGTGAACAAGGAGAACCAAAAGTGACAATTTGTATTTCACAAGAGTAGAGTAGTCATAGTTAGGCTGCCCAATATAATTATATCCACAAATACTTTTGAACACCTACGCCGCTACAGTACATCTTCGTTTATTCTCATTTGTGATGAAATCCTACAATTCGATTGTGTCGTATTTATTCCTACAAACGAAACAAAAAGAACCAACGAAGGATAAAGATATTCTGGTTGGTTCAGGAATTACATACTATCATATGTGTAAGAAGCCCTTTTTCGAAATTATGTACAATTTCCATTATTGTAGAAACGTCGATTTGTAGAATGTGTGTAAGCTTGCGTAAAAAAACAATGCTGACGGACTCTTTATGTACGAACGAGTAGCACATGTTTTATTTGACTCAAATACTAAATTAAATTGTTGCCTGCATTGTCGTTTCTCGTGAATTAAATCTTCGTCGGCGTCAATAACAGTGTAAAATTTTGTTTTTCTTTACCAAATTCCAGATATTTTTTTTAACTCAAAATAATAGTCTAGCCCAACTTTCTCTACTTATCGCATGCATTTCAGCTACGTCTTTGTTTGCTGATTCTCTGCACTATATTTGTTTTTCTTTTAACTCACCACTCCTCTCTCTCTCTCTCGTTCTCTTACACTTACTACACCCACAAGGCTACAAATATATCAATTTTAAGGGAAAACATTAACCCACATGAACTTCGTTCTACTGATATCTAGTACACTGCAGATGCATTATTTATACTCATGTATACCTTCGTGTTCAAAAATATTTATTGTAATTAAACTTGAAATTGGGAAATGTATTACTAATATTATCACTACTGGGATTACACTGATGGTATGATGTTAGTTAAAAAAAAAATATATAAATTAAAATGTTCCCACTACCAAATAAATAAAGGAGCTTCTTCAGACACCCAACGCAAACTAAATACAATAAATTGTTGAATGTTGCATTTAGATAAAGGCAGATAGTAAGTTCGTTAACTTTATCAAAATTGAAATCGAAATTTTGCTTGTGTGTAAGTGTGTGTGTGTAGTACTCAGTTGTACGTACGTACGAGCAGGCCATCAGTCCGCCCGACTTGCTAATAATAAAAAAAAATAAACGCAGTTTTCATTTGAATTGGATTTACAATAAAAGTGTAACAAGAGCCCAATACAACAGTTGCAAAGACTCATTTGAACCATTCACTTGAATTCAATGTGTACAGTCGTCGACTTTTACTCAATGCACAAAATAGAACGCATCAAGTTTCACACGTGAAGATAGATATAATATAATTGCCTCCTACATCCATCCATCCACCAGTCGCAGTCCCAGCTCAATCCAATCCAAGCCACCATCCAGAGTCATTACAATATTACAAAAAAAAAACAAGATCGATTTAAAAGTCGTTTCTTTCTTTTCAACTTTTCATTCATAATATAATACGGTGTTACTAGGGAGGGAGTCTTTAAAATATTCTTGACGTGTACTGATGAACTGGGAAGTTTCTACGAGTCAAAAAAAAATGTTCCTTAACAATACAAAATGCATACATAATAATAAGTAGGATTTTGCTATACGATTCCCTCCCTCTAAATCGGGATTACTTTCTAAATATTTTTCGTTTCATACAATAAAATATAGAATACATTACTGTCTTTGAAGGAAATCTTCTTTGGCCAATTATCAAATCTAAAAAATTTCAAACTTACTCGATGCAATTTATTTATTCAAAAAACAAATCACAGGTCACAATTATCAGGCTATCCTCGAGTGAGGATCAACGTGTCAACTTGGTTTTATTTGAATAAAGTGGGTCTTTCTCTTATCCCTTCAATTTAATTCCCGCACCTACTCAATCCAAGTATGTATGTACAGTTGTACACCCAACTAGTATTAAGTATTTCTGTCTTCTGCAAATGGTGCGCCATTAAATCGAAACGTGGACCAGAAAAAGCATGGAGAAACCAGTAAAACATGAGAAAATAAAGCGAAATAAAAATACAATAAAATCTGAAGAGGCTTTTTGACGTAAAGTAAGCTTCGACAGTAAAGTGCGTGTGGAAAATAAGAGCTACACTCATGTACTGATCTAGAAAAAAAAACGTGAAAACGTTGAAAGGAGATTTAAGAGCACGTTTAAAATACCCAAATAAAAAAATATTCGCAAGGAAATAAAGTATAAAATCATGGCCCTAATCCATCCTCATGCTCCTGTCATCCACGCATTTCATTTTCACATTTTAATTTTAGATTCCATTTGAGATGTGACCTCTACATTTGCTTTTTTGTGCCTTCCCGTCAGGACTCAGGATGCGTCATACATGATTAAGGCTACACTACAATACTAGTAGGTACATAAACAATATGGGCAATGCATATAAATATATCTTTATTAATACACATCATAAAAATGTGGACTATGAGTTTGACCTAATCTAAATCCTTCAATATATGCAGCTGTGCTTATGCTCTCTACTTTTGCACATAAAAAAAACAATAGTGTTCCTTTTGGGTTCGGACAGTGGGTCTTCAACTGACTTGATTGTAAAGGCACCTACATATTGCCATTGCCTAGATATTCTTATACAAACAGATAAAATTTCAATCGATACGAATGAATCACACACATTTTAGATATTCTAGGTGTAGCAGCACAGCAGTGGAGTTTTGCGAACGTTATTACCTATGTATATGTATGTGCGTGGTTGTACAAGTGGTCAACTAACTCCCAATCACTAAAAAAACTAAAAAGTATAGCTAGTACTAGCAATGTAGTACGTCCATTTATGTAGGTATATTTTGATTCCCATAAATCTTTTGTTTTCAAGTGGGAAACATTCACATGTTTTACCTTCACCCTTTCGAACGTCACGGCGCATCAGAATCAGAATCAGAAAAACTATTTAACCACTTTTTAATCATGGAATACACTAATTGTAAGTACCTAGGTATAGGTAGGTAGGTACGCTACTGGCACTCACACTCATCTATACTGTCTACTCGTAGGTCCTAGAAAATAGAAAAGCGGATTCATAGAATATAAAGAGTTGGAGGTCTAATCTTTATCATTAATCGATTGTGTCAGTTTTGGTGAAGGCAAAAGAGAGCTGCTCACTCTGTTCACAACTTATCAACTTATCACCAGTCATTATACATGAAATGGATGGCAATTCCGATTACAGACACAGTTCAATTGAACTTCAGTTTGAAAGCCTAGAGACCTACACACAGCTCTAGCTTATTCATAATGCTCACAGGAATCAACGCATTTTTGAAATCCATTATCCATTCAATATAAATATATACATATGTTGGTATCCAATAAAAAGTGGCTATAGGCAAGTCCCAACATATATGCATACCCTTGTTCTCTTAATTCCTAATTCTAATTCCCTATCCCAACAGATGACCATCAGTTCAGTACACCTTCAGCATGAATCGCCAAAATCCAAAATACATACACGGTACACTGACATATACAGCTAACCCTTTTTTATTTCCCCCAATTTTTGCGTACTTTACTTTGCTAAAATCCTAGATTGTATTTTATGGTAGGGATACATACACTGACTGGTTAGTTTTATACTGGAAATTATTATATAGTTGCCTATATACGCTTCCACCTAACGCCTATACAAAGACAGATAAAAGTCGTGAGCTTGCTTTCACATTCGATTCGTATACTACTTACTCCCTATAAATACCACATTATACGTACCACCTTATAGCTAGTATATGGACTATGGACGGACAGTTGAGTGTGCTAAAAGTTTGAGAAAATAAAATACGGTGTTTACATATTTTTTTTCTATTGGATTTAATTACCATCTCATGAACAAACAAATGAACGTGGATACCCAGTTACACGGTCCCTACCTACACGTCCCTTTGTTCCTAGGCAGAAACGTAGGTAGGTTGGCTAGTGTTGTTGTTAGTATGTATCATGTGTCGTATTCTCGATGGAATCTGCATCTCCATTCTCTCTCCATGCTCTATGATGACTGAGTCAAGTTGAGGCGTCGTCGGTCGCTCAGTCAGGAGCTCATGAATCATATGGCGATGGCAGTCTGATGGCCCTTTTTATTTTGCAAACAATAATAGAGTAAAGCTTCTTCACTCAATTCACTTCCACTAACACCGATCCCGTACGTACAGACTACAGATAGACAGATATTTATCCCAATAACTGCAGAAGCAGAAGCACCAGCAACTCCAATAGTACAGTAACACCAATACAGGGAAAGAGCCAAAGCAATCGTATCGTATCGTAACCAACCACACAATCCTCAACTCTCTAAAATCCACGTATCAGTTAGATTTTGATTTTCTCCACATTTCCACGTACTACAATGTAATGTAGAGACGAGACCAGAGATCGTGGACATGGGCGTATCCAGAAATCATTTATTATATTATTATTACCGTGTATTGTTAATAAATACAGAACCCTACGCATGGAATCCATAGTTTAGAGAAGATATTAAATTATTATTATTTGTTTAACTTCCACCATGTCATACTAACACAGACCCACACTCACCAATCAAATAAGTCAGTTCAAGAATCCACTACTACATTTTTTTACGCTCCTTCTAATCAGCTTTACTCTCCGGCTAAACACCTTTACACCTACTTTGTAGAAGTTGACCTTTAACTCATCATGAGTACAATACCTAGGTGCGTGAAAATAAAAAAAAAACAATAAAAGACCATTTGTTTCCACAGATTAGAAAAATACGGTATGAGTATCTATCTGTTGGTTCAAGTAAATGATGGCACAAATGAGTCATTTTGTGTATTAGAAATTTTCGAAGAAGCTTTAGTTTTGTCCTATTTTCCTTTTCAACTACAGATACCTACAAAGTACAGTACAATCTGACACAATTTGCTAATCAGGTTGCTACTATTTATATTTGTCTAGTAATGTACATACGGACCAGTTCTGTCCTAAAGAAATACAACAAATATTTACAGACCATGAAAATAAGGGGAAAATATTGAAATAAATCCTACCTAGGTGAAATGAAGGATAATAAATTTACTTTGGCCAAAATCTAGACTACCTACCTGTACACAACAGTTGCATTCAAATTCACGAGCGTTCACAATATAATAAATTAGCTCAATTATCCTGTTTGCAGTCAGTTTTCACTTTGCATCCTATACTCGCCTGTTTATTTGTACAGTAGTGAGTGCAAACGATGAGTCTACACTATAATTATATATATAGGTAGGTATTATATCTGTGTGTGCGCGTGAAATGCCCAGCGGTCCGGGCATATCATATACAGGATCATGGGCAATCAATACATCTCTGTGCACTCTTATCTGCACTGACTGTAAAATTGAGACAAATATTTCCCTTCCATAAAAAATGATAAAATGTAATAAAAATATATATTTTGGTGGAACAACTGATACAACTAGCTCAACTTGTTGTAACACAGCACATCGCATTGAAATTTTAAGCCAAGTGCAGTCCAGCCAGTACAAAACAAAAGTCATACACCCTGCAGCAGCCAGAAGAGTCTCATACATTTGTACGTACATATTAGAATCCTTTTACATTATGTACAACAGACATAATGCGTATCAGCTGGTCTCATCTCTACAGCAGTGCGACTACCCGCCCAACTAACGTGATAACAACAGCAAATAATAAAAATCTGTAATGAAATGAAATAAAATGAAATGATGACGAGACATGTTGGGACGTATGTACAAGAATCACTATACGGATAATGAGAGCTAAAGAGAAGAACAAGTTGAGAAAGAATCGTACATGTCGACTAAAGGAAAATTTTCAGCTCTAATTCCTCCTTTGGCTTGCAAATCTCATCGTGATTCTCACTCCTGTTCCTTTTAAAGTGCTACAAAGCTGCTGTTGCTTCTACATACATATCCATTACTGCCTCTACTATTTACACTATTTACAATTGATACTTCATCCATGCCCCTCGTCATCAATACAAATAGTAAAGTGCAGAAATACAAACACCAGTAAACAGGAGTCGAGCACAAGGCAGCCATGCACTGCTGTGCATAGGATAGTTTACAAATTTAATTTGCAGAAAATCCATCGAATGCAAACCGTGTGGAGAGAGAAACAATTGGGAATTCCAAGGAACTTTAATGCCACAGACTACAGACAGTAGTGAATGCGTTCTGTTGCGTTGGTTGAACTGGTAAGCATGGCAGGGATTCAGGAGCTCTCTGTAAAGTGTGTGTGTGTGTGTGTACGAGACGAGACGAGACCTCATCAGGGTTGAAATACTGAAAGTTACACAGGTGATCAGAAAGACAGACAAGGCGGAGAGCCACTAATCACGGGAGTGTGTTGCTTTCTACGAAATACAGATATGCAATGGAATACTATTTACTGTAATCCTGAATCCATCCATCCATGTATGCTAACTTTATTTGCTCATCTCAGCTGAAGAAGAGCCAGACAGCAGCAGCACAAAAGTCAAATTGCCAACAATTGACTCGACTCGAACTCAACTGTTCTACTGACATCCCCATCACTGCCTGCTCACGAGGCTACACACACTCTCTCAGAGCCAGCAACAGCTTAAACAATAATGGAGTAATAATAGTGGAGACACTCCACTGACATTTGACTACACACTGAGTTGTTAGTCTTTAGCCCTCAAACTGACTGGCTGACAGAGAGAGAGAGAGACAGAGAACTCAGCTCCTCAGAAACGAGTCGATTACGGAAAAGCAAACCAAAGAAGGCAGTAGTTTCTGCTTTTCCATTTTACACACACAAGACTGTTGAACATACATTTCTAAACATTTCAGACGTGTTTGCATTCGTCATTCCAACCAGAAAAAGAAGAAGAGAACAAGAAGCTGTGGGCTACCGCTATCATGCTAATCGACCATCTGACTAAACAACGGATCAACAACAGAGCACATAACACGTCCCTAAGTTTCTTCCTTGCCACATTTATTTCCATCCCGAACAGACGTTTCTACACACGCACTCACATCACATCTTCTGTAGCGTCATCACTTTAGCTCGTCTCGTAATTCTTGCCCTAAAACTAGAGGAGTGAATAAGACTGCAAATAAATTGTAATTGAAATATCAAAGTAGATGTAACAATAATAGGGACCATCCCACCATGAATGGCGAGTAGATAGTTTCTTTTATTCTACTGCCTTAAATTATAAACAAACTCGGAGATTTAAACAATTCCATGATGATTCTTTTCAACCTCCATTCTGCCACTACCTACATTAAATAAGGATTCCCTTGGATTCCTCACAATCACAACATATCTACAGTTGTTGACTTCAACCGCAGAAACCAGAAACCAGTTAGCTATTTAAATTTGCAGTACAATGGATGGAGAATGCAATTTACCTACTCCGAAGACCTCTTCTGCTTGGTGGAAATCAAAGTCCCACACATGCATGCAAGGAACGTACAGCTCAATACTTTTTGAATTAAGCTATACGATCGAAAAGACAGGAGAAACAAGAACCAGCTCAAATATTATCTTCAATCTCCTCCAACCAAAATACAAGCCCACGTAAATAGCCTCCATTAAGTCCATCCCCTAACTGTTATACATTATGATTAGGCAATAGTAATGACTATCACTGTCACAACAGACGCTGCTAGCATGGAGTGAGCTACAAAATATTTATACTTAATTACATACACTTATTATAAAACCATTCAAGTTTTGACAGGAAAATAATACAAGATAGCCAGGAATTATACTGCTCCACGTAAAATCTTCCTTTTTGGCTGATTCCTATATGAGCTGTCAATTTCATCCGTATTTTAAAAGCCCATCTCTCTCTTCTGTGTTAAAAACAATATGTAAATTGATTCTTTCAAAGATCCATAAAAAATGATAAATAACCCCGTCAAGTGATCTGTCTTTCTAGCACTTAACACCGTAATTACAACAACTGTAATAATGGTAATCGCTCTGCGTAATAGTAATGGATGGTTCTTAAATGCAAGAAATATTTTGAATTAAAAATACTATCAAAATCAAAAATGACTTTTGTGACTTGCGAATTCTGAGTCACCATCAACCCCCATCACGCAAGTCCATCAAGTCTCAAACTCAAGACATTGAATCTGAAACAACTGACAACGTCTGGCAGGAAATTATTTTAATTGGAATTGGAATTGAAAACATACAGCAAAGGCAAACCAAGTAAAAGGAAAACTAGACATAATGGGACATAAATAATTGCACGTAAATACTTCTCAACTGCAAACATTTACATTCTAAATTAATGTTTCTCAGAATAAGATTTCATTAGTGGTATTTTATATATGTGTGTGTGTATACATACGGATCGTGGTAACTGTAGAATGCAGAGATTGTCAATGCAATATTTTATGCAACATTTGAGTAAAATCTGAAATTGATATCGCGTCATGTCATGTCATGATACCTTCGCTTGTGCTTCACAAAACCAGCAGATCACTTACATACCTACCTTCAAAGTACCTACAGATATGATGTTTTGGTTGCTAGTAAAGTACTAGAGTACCTACTATGTAAGTTTTAGTACACAGATACCTAAAATAATCTTATCGCTGATATAAATATTACCGTCTCACGTTTAGGATAGTGTTTGCAAAAAGTACTGTAAGTATTTATGTACTGCACACATGCATCCCCAAATCCCCAAACCTTTGAAGCTATCTCTGTACTCTAAAAGATTTATTTGCTTACGAATGAGTCGTAAATACTTCAAAAAATATGGCCATTTAATTTTACATACGTGGCTCATGTGGTGTGTGTGATCTTCTTTGGGCAAAAAAGAAAAATCGCTTTAAAAAACTTGAGATATATTTTCACAGTCCTTCTTCCGTGTTGAGCATTTGGACGTCGCGACTCGAAAAGCGTGATGAAGAGCAAAAATTTTATACTAAAAAAAATTGGCATGGCATAAATTACATTACACGGATCTTCCTCACACACACGATACTTACGACCAAGGAATGTAATGAAAGTATTTTCGTATAGGCAAAGGTATTTACATCCCCTGTCAAAATAAGAAATTTGTCTACACTAGTCTACACTGCACTGTTTATAAATATACATTGAGGGTTGAATTACACACGATCACCGCATATACATCCCTTATGTACCTATACAAGTACCTACATAGGTAGGTACTTTCTTTTCTATAATAAATGCAGCTATCATAAAAAAAGAGCCTTTGAGCCAGGATGCCGATCTTCTGCACGAATAGGGAGGGTGGTGCAGAGACTCAATATAACTCAATGTAACGCACTTAATAAGTTAGTATGGAAGATAACTAGAGTAGAAATCCCTGCCTGCCGCAGTACTGACTGAAAATCATGACAAATCGTGCCGAATCTACAGATTACATCACCGCATCAACTAATTGTGATTGGAGTGACTTAATTTATACATGACGAGAGACTCTCCAACGCAACGCAACGGTTCACACCTTCTTCTTCTTCTTCTTATTCTTGTTCTCCGTAAACCGTAAGCTCAAGTTAGATGTGAGAGTAGATAAAAAAAATTCATAATCCCTTCCAAAATTGTCATGTACAAGATTCCATTTTAATTTATGACATCATGACTGCCTCATGGTATTGATGAGGAGTTACAGCCCCACTCTAGTAGACAAACATTTTTAATAAGCTACTTGCCTGTGCCTGTACAGCTACTAATGAAATCCTGTCACAGGGATACCTATAAATACTAGGAATCCCAAAAACTATGCTAAATACATAGCCTAAACGCTCCCAGGATTTTCTATAAGAGTTCCGACAGGAATACAAGAAGAAGAGTATAAGAAGCTACAGGTTATAAGTTATAAGGTAATTATATAAATAAAGAGCATCAAACCAAATAAAGGCTGACGTGGATATTTTTGAGCGGAGGAGAGATGGAATTCATTATATAAATGGAATACTAATAATTGGTCTTGAATTGAAAATTTGACTTGTAAAAGGAAAGTTGCACCATCGCATCGTATCTCCTCACTCACTCATTCTCCTTGTGCCCTTACAAAGTCTATATCATAATCCCAAGAGCGTCCCTCATCTTTATTATTATTATTATTTTCTTAGTGTCATAGTGGTTACTGTAATAATTATCTTGGAGTAATTATCTTACAAATTTCGTACTCATCTTTCATCTTCCTTTGGCACAAGAAATATGAGATGGCAAAAGATGGGCTAGATAATAAATAAAAAAAAAACTCGTGCATGAAACGCACGCCTTTTCTATCCGTAATAATGAGTAAATGTCAAACTGTATATCCCGATAGTCACAAGCAAGACAGCTATCAAAAGTCTAAATCCAAATCCATATTCTAAACTCTCAACTCGTGCCATGACAGCAACAACCCTCTACAGTTCTTGCCGTATGTATGTACCTACTTAGTTGAGCGCCTTACAAATTTTGTGTAACCAACCGCACCGCCTCACAATTCACAAGGAATGCAATTAAAAGGATAAATCAAGTAAAATTAGGAGAGTTTGAAAGACGCGCAGTCAGCTCTCGACATTAATGCCTTGTTGATTTGGTTTTGAATTGCAATCTTTTTTCCTCTAATATTTCCCTAACAGTACCAGGACCAGGACGTTGTGTTGGCGTAGAAGATACGATGGTACATAGTACATAGGTTAGGTATACACCTATCCAACTGTGTTTACTTAGGTACTTGTAATATTTTAAACTTCTACCCTACCTATAAAGAACTAATAAACCACAAAATGGAGCCACACGCCTCGCACGCAGAGCACAGAGAGAGAGAGAGAGATAGTGAACAGATGCAGGATGCTCCTCTCTGTGCACTCTGCAGTTTTACACCGTCATAAATACGCACTCACGGAGGACTGCCAGCTTCTTATTTTGATTCCTTGGCATCTGTCTCCCCGTATTTGTAGCCTCTCGAGTCTGAGCTTCTCCCAGACCATTACCCATTATTTGTCAACTGTCGCTAATTATGGCAGTAATTATACAAATTTGAGAGAGTTAGAACATGTCAAGTCTGCATGATCGTTAGTTAGTACTGGTGTATGTGTGTGTGTATAGAAATATGAAAATAAAAATCAAAGGCAGAACGGCCTAGAACAAGACCAAGAAGGAAGGAACAGAAACAGACTCAGCACCAGCATAAATTTAGTGTCATCCAGATAATTACCGTCTATTTTTCATTATATTATAAGAGTACGTATAGCTATACGGAGTAGGGAGGCATCCGTACAGATAGACTATATAGACGTGTCGACAGAAGACAGTAGACACGAATTCATTCCATTTCTATCCATAAGCACAACAACAAGATCACTTGACAGCATGTAAACCACAGTATGAAATATTAGATAAACATAATATTTCTTCACAAGTTTCCTTCCGACATGTGAAATGTTCCACTACTATTGAGTCTGTATAAGCTAAGCCTCCAACTTCCATATTCGATGCTATATGCTACTATCTAGGTGTATAGGTAAGTTTGTACAAGTAGGTATACGTCAAAGACTTGCATGCCCACATTATTACCACTTAGAGGGAAATCTGAGTCCAAGTAAACCTTCTAGACTCGCGAGAGCATCCAAAGAACAACAAGAGAGGAAAACCAAAAAGAGTTTACTACTTGTGAAGATGAATTTTTGGCATGGCGTGGCGGCAGAAGGGGAAGCAAGTTGGGATTGGAAGCACATCATTATTATTGTATGTGTATAGATATATATGTAAACTATTTAGATTTTAGAATGCCGACCAACCGACCGACAACGACAACAAATCACTCAAGTCATATTTCCCTGGCTAATAATTATCTGCCATGAAAAACAAAAAGGCTCTCAAGTCATAAAATGAAATGACTAAAAACCGCAACTTCACCAAAGCAAATTCCAATGAGGGGAAATCTTTCCGAAATCCTTTAACAAATTGTGTAAAAAAAATGCATAATGTGAACAAGAACGTCTCTATGTAGAATGTAGGAACTTATGTATATATGCCTCTAAAGTTTTGGATAGGAAGAGCAAACCTAGGAACTACAAAAAAAAATACCCATATGTATATATCTGTAAAAATCATAAACTAAAATCCATTGGCAAGACATGATTGCATTTTTGCAGTATTGCAAGAATAATTAGTCCAACATTATAGAGTACAAACTGTAACGATTGCTACTACCAACTACTATTGACCTCATACAGTTTAACAAATTTAAATTTACCTACTTTCGAGCACACTGCCATTCTCTAATCGCAAGTCTGACATTTTTACCTTTTATTTTCTATCAGAATCACATCGCTGATCGGATCGCATCGGGATTAGACGACTTAGAGATTAGATGTACAATCAACGTTTCTATATATCATATTGCAACTTTATTATTTCAAAGATTATCTTACGTATTACATAGTATAGGGGCGATAAAAGAGAGCTCAGTCGTACACACACACACCGCAGAAGTTGCTCAGCGATCTGAACCAGTATTAACATTGATTTGATCTCATATAGGCATATAGGGCTTGTAAATTTGAAATTTGAACTTATGTAGTCATAAGTGTGGCTGCAGTGGCCTACATTTAAATTTTAAAGTCAAGAGTCCGTCCACACAGTCCATTTGTATACAGCAGTGGCACTCAAGCAATTTTGTTTATCTCCATTTCGTTAAAGTTGAAGTAAACGAAAACGCTGGGACCCCTCACGAATGGATGGATGTGCAAGTAATTCATATGAGAAGCGTGAGTGTCTCTTTAGAGATACCTCTGTACGCTACCTCCATGCCTCCATGCGCCGCTGTTCTGGCTGGGTAATTATAGACATATGGAAAACGAAATGCAACGGGAGGTGAAAAGAAAATGAGTGACTTACAGAGATCATCAGACAGTCAGGCTCAGAGTGGCTCAGTTGTAAAAATATTCAATTTCATTATATTACATCAGAGGGGTAATAAAAATGTAAAAATAACATTTTTGGCTCCTAATAATAGAAAGAGGTAATTGAAGAACAACTCCATGGTTGCTTCACAAAAAAATCATAAAGTGAAACTTTGTAAAGTAACAAGTAACACACAAACTTGTAATTTTAATAACAATTATAAAATTATTAATCCTGGCATGCTACCCCTGTGCCCCTGTGCAATGCAATGCCCTCCCAAGCTAAACGTACAAAAGTACACATTTCTAGTGGTTTGCTTGATGTTACCTTATTGTGCAGTCATACAGTCGTAATTATACCAATCCCATGTCATTTCATGGTGACTTTATGAGGACAAAATACAAATTTACTTTCTTAAAACTTCTTAAAACAATACTAAACTTGAGCGTCTTAAACGCTGCCACTACTCAGATGACAATGTAAACAAACAAATCTTCATGATAGCTATTATTACAGGGTGTACGCAAACGTGCTTTTACCTACATTCATGCAAGTTCAATTATTATTTCTCAAGGGAACGACTGACTAACCATGGGGTTTCACTCAAATTGTATCCTTCTAGAATAAATGTCATTTACTTACTTGCCAATCATTTGCTTACGGAATAATTTCTTTTTAATAGCAATAATAGTACTTACCGTTATACATAGAAAAGATTATGGCAGCCTAATTATTAGTAGTGCTATAGTTTTACCTCTATGTCAATGATTGTAAGGGTTAAAAATAAAAGGTCTGGGTCAATGTGTAGGTATTGAAATGCAAAGTAAATTACATTTTTACGACTCTACATACAATCTAAAGGTACCTACTTAGTTTGCTTTATAATCATCTTTATTTTGGGCTAATACTTTGGATGGGAATATGGGAATCGGAAATACTGTGACAATGTCGATGGACAACAAATAATTAAATGTAACCCACAAAACTGTACCCACGGCATAGATTTATTTAAATTAGTTATACGGACAAATAACCAATAAAATCCCTTTTACAATATTCCCGTTCACGGAGTGCTGTGTGAAAATGCTCACATTTAGAAGCCCAAGACCTTTTTTTTTAGTTACAGACCTAGTTTGCAAATTACTTCCATGGGCGACAAAGACCCTTTGACTCGTACTTATACAGTCATCCCCAAATATTTGTTGTCAATAATTCCGTTTTGCTCAATGTGACTTTTTACACTTACTGAGTGTCTGTAGCATTTAGGTATGTTTTTATGGATAGGTAATAACATTCCAACTTACCTCTAAATGCAATATGTACCAGCCACCAGACGTGAGCGACCTCAGAATAAAAAAAATAATGGAGGAAATATGAGGAAGCGAATTATTATTATTAGCTTGCTATTCCTAGCCATGAACCTTGGCTCATTCATAAAATTATTATCCGGAATCCTCATATCCTTCACTGCAGGAGTACACATACGTAAATATTTAAATTCAATTCAATTCAATGACCGGTCTTCCTGCCTGTCATTAATATCATTAACAAAGACGACCGGAAACGCTTTTGAAAAGCATTCCAACTATAAAAACTCCATTACGTTACGTACGTGCGCCATCCATGCCAACAGCACCTACCAATACATCCATGCACAGTACAATCCTTTTATCCTTTTATTTCCTACGGAGTACGGTACGGTTCATCGAAGATTTTTTTTTTTTTTAGTTCACAACATTTTTATTTGGAAGGATAAAAGGAGTCTGTTAGGCTCTGCATGTTATTTGATTCCTTTTGAAAATTGGAGGGTGTACGTGTGGCTGTATTTTTAGACAGAATTACGAATCATGCAACATTATGAATATATAATAAACATCCCAGACAGAGCTCCGCACCGGTACCAATAGACCAATACTGATGCAGCCGCTCTGTACTCCAAACAACTAGCTATAACTCTTGGGTCTTTGCACTTACTTTATATACTTATTTGTATCGCAACTGTTATTTATTCTTCTATAATCTGCAATGACCTACCTCATCAGAGGGGGAAAGAGCTAGCAAGCGCTCTATACTTATACCTTGGACCATAGCTGCATTGCAGACGGATGAAAAGCTATTGTAGTCAGAACTTGTTACAAAGTTACAAGTCTATCGAGATTATTTCGAGTTCGAGAGATTGGAATCGGAAGTTGGCTTTTACGGCAGACTTCCACTCTATAGGAACTGTGTTGTAATTATTTTTAAGTGTTCTCCAAAAGTCTTACCATAATATTTATAGACGAGATTATTATTTCTACTATCTGAAATTGTAAAATATTGTACCTGTAGTTACATGAAGCAATGAAAAATAGTCTGAATTTGAAACATTAATAAAGTAATGTTAATGTCTTTATCCATTTCGTTCCAAAACTAACGATACAAGTACAGAGTACATTTGGCACTGATATAGTGATTTGAACGGGGAAAAATCTGGAAGCATACATTGCTCTTCCAACGTACGTTGACATAAATATATAAATACCTAATGTAGATACCTACATAATTACAGGTACATTGCTTGTGGAGTCACACCCTTGCGGGCATAAAGCAATAAGGTGATAATGATAATTCATGATTCAAACGGTCTGCTGGTTGAGCAGTATTATCCGATCATCTCTCAAAGAGTATAGAATTAACATTGGCTAATTATAAACACACAATCAGAAAATGTTCTCATGCTGGGCTTTGCGGGGTAAAAATTACGAGCTCCTTTGACAAGCCAACCAAATCCCTTCATGCAGGGACTGTGTGTGTGTGTGTGTACATATAGAAAATAGAAGCCGAGCAAATTGTATTTGGTGCTCCGTAATTGGTGCCTAGTAGGCTGTACTGCCTTGTAAGACAAGTCTGAAAGGACGGGATTGTGACATAACTGAGTCGTTGGTTAAACAAGTCCGATGAATCTCTTCTCTTCTTACGGACGTGATGACTATATACACAAAACAAAACTCCTTCAGCATTTAAAAGTCATTGACTTTTATCTATTAATTCATAACTCTGACGAAGGATCATCTACTCTTTCATTTTCTTCCTATGCAAGAATAGTTTGAGTAAATAGAGGCTCTTCAATATCCCAAATCGGTTCTATGTACCTACCTATGTGCCGTCTGCACTCTGTTTTAGAAACCTGAGTGCTCATTAATCAGGATTAAGTAATCGATGATTCCACACCTAAGACGATGCGATGCACCCAAGTGACCCAAGTCACTTCAGTACACCGTCAATCCAACTCTGCTTGATATATTTTTTGTTCTACTACAAACATAACATCCTCAGAATTTTATTCCTTCCCTGCACCTGCCCTAATTACATACAAAACCAACAAAGAACCGAATAAATAAAACAATCCTCCAACTACAAACTACAAAAACTACAAGCAGCAGAGTTCCAAATTAATCTCAATAGATGCCATTCTGCTTTTCTGTAGCTACATTTAACAAAAGTCTTAAAATACGGGAGCTGTGAATGCCCACATTTTACGATTTACGGTACCCAGGAGAGTACAATACTCACTTGACTTACTTACTTACTTCCTACAAAGATGAGGGAAAAAAGTCAAAAACAAAAGTAAACTGCATGGTGCGGGGGGAAAATCCTAATTAGCAGAGAGGTACTACAATCGATTTAATCACTTCAAGTTTACAACTTGTACAGATACATTTTACCTCTTAACCGTGGATACTTTGGTGTCAAAACTAAAGCTACTACAAGTAAAATACAGCTGAATCCCTGCAGTACACACACAATAAAATACCTGTTAGTTTTATCTATTCACGTAGGCTGCTGGTGCTGGTACTTACATGGCCATAGTAGTAGAGTAGTTTCACCTTTGCTGGTGTGTGTGTGTGTGTAGTTGTTGTTAAACCAAGAAAGTAAGTAGTAGCTTGTGTCCTATGTATCCAGTTACATTGTCTACAGAGACAGCCAGAGAGTAGTTCTCTGTAGTGATAGCCATAAAACATCATTCTTGGGTGGAAGTGGATGTGGTTTTGTGGATGTTACAATAAGTTACAAGTACAGAGGCACAACCTGCACCCCGTCATACGAAATAAATTATGGGATTCTCACGTTGCGCTCGCACTCGATAGACTCGACGTAGAGCTAAATACTGAATGGCTCGGCTGAGGAACATAACGGAAGGAGAGCACTTATTGTTAATGTAATATGTAGTATGGATTTTAGATTTGTACAAAAAATTATAGTAGACATGTGCATTTAGAAAGACAGGAGGTGGGGGTGGACTCAGATATTGCTTTTGGTTAGCCTCACAGCGTTCAACTTCATTGTACTGTAATAACTGTTGAGACACACACACACACACGACTCTTTACTGCTTTAGATTCCATGGATTTATATTTTATTCCTACAGGCTTGTCTAGCGTCCCTCATCTTCCACTTACAGGCACGGACGCAGACGTAAATACGTTGCCTGCAAAAATTCCGATTCCCCTTGTCTAATCCTAGGACGGATGCTATGCACACTGTAAAGTACATACTGTATTAATACCATCCGTCTAACTGCTCTTCCCATTTCATGAGCCATTAAAAGCATGGCATGACCTACACAATCCACAGAAGAGACAAACGAAACCTGAAGCACGTCCTATTCTTCCTTGTTATACCTACAACGTGGAATCATTAGCTCTATTTAATGAACAATGTACACAGAGCAGACAAGAGACTCTCAAGAACTCAACTTTGACTTGGCATGGATTAGCTTATAGCTTTAACGGGAAGATGGGAATTAAATGATTACAGAAACACTCATTCATTTTTAATGCTTTAACGCCTTGACATTTACCCAATAATTATACCCACTTCTTTCCTATTTTTTTTTTGCGTGTACCAATTTCGCACCCCATATAATCTGAATGGTTTGCATTTAAAAAGCAAGCAGGAATCACACAACTTTTGTCTAGTTTGCTCTAGTCTTCAGTCTAATCATAGTTGATTTAATTTGTTACGGAGTAACAGGTGCAATTCTACATTCAATACAAACTATGCCTACACCAACACCAATACATACATGCAATGCACACTGCTTGCTGTAGGTAGGTACTTTAAACTTGATCTGGCCTACACGGACATTATTATCATTGCATTGCTAGCTATGCTGGAAGGAAGTATGTACATATGCAATTTACTTGACTGGAACTACATGACACAATACACACAATACGGGACTGAGGCAAATTTTCAATGAGCACACACACTACGTTGAACTTGTAGGCTATGAATCCCTAAGCACCTAAAAGTGTAGAATAAATAGGTGCCCACGAAGTATGTCCTGCTCATTGATAATAATATTATTACGCCTAATAAGTGATGAAGGGCATGAAGATTTTTTTGCACCATGCAATTCTACTTGAGTATATATGTATAATGTGTCGCATCTTGACTCCCTTTATCCATTTCCATGGCTCTATTTACGTGAAAGAAAGGAATAGTAAAAAGAGTGAGAGATGAACATGGTTTTTTAATTTCACGCTTTTCTCCTCTGCCATGCACAATTTGGACAGTCTAACGGTGCGAGAACGTTTTTTTTAAAGAGTTCGCGATCTGGACTCTGAGTCAATGCAAGTTCATCTCAAGAAAGGAATCTTTAGTAGGCAAGAATGGGGTGATTGTTGAGTAGAAGCATCATCATCCTCTCCTATCGCACCCACAGAGATGGGCAAGAGTACACAGATTGACTTTATACTATTTTCATATATCTTTCAAATCGTAAAAGTCTGAGATGTCTAAAGTGTATCAGTGCAGTGTCGGTGCCGGTGCCAGGAGAGAAGATGAAGCAATAATACTTAACAGCATCTCCTTTCTCACTCCCTTGACTTTTATCTGGGCATAAAGTCGTGCAACGCTCGAGCTCATCTTCATAATATATTCTGGAATACATGCCAAATCCTTTCGCATTTGATACAAACAGATATTTCATAGGCTGAATACCAAATGCAGAGATATCTCTATCCCGGTTTCATTGAAGGTGGGAACAGAGTATTATCACACAGATGCGCTTTCCTATTCACCACAGTTCTTTGGCTTTTATGACGGACTATTATACATAAGCACACCACACTACTCCATACTAAGTATTCAAACCAAGACAGTCCGTCCATTCCTGCTGCCTCCTGCCTCTTGTTCTGGGACAACGGAACATCTTGTAGTCGTATAAAGGCAGATTGGCACTTTAAAATGCTTTAGAGTTGAGAGCTACAGTTAAAGCAGAGAGCAGAAACCGTACATTTAAAAATGGATAAAAGTATTACGTGCCTAGTGCGGATAGTAGATAGATATACCTACATGTTATCATGTATCATGACTCATGGTGGTATGCGGACATTAAATATAGATTCTGAACGTATCGGATATCTCTGGATGTCGATGCGATAGGAGTGCACATATACATACGTGTTGTCGGAAGTGTAGCCAAAGTTTCTGCCTTGATAAAATGTACAGACCTACGGACGTAGACAGGTAATAATACCATAGATAGTGACTAGTGGTGGTAATGACTTGACGAATTTCAGATTTCTTTCTGATTATAAACTTGGGAAAAATGACCCGAGTACGTTTTACTTGAGCCTTCCACATCGGCATCGGCATCCTCCATCGTCGAACACAATTACTATCTCACTATCTGCCTCTCGCTCTACTCCGCCTGACAGCTAATAGCACGTATGCTAAACTAAGCCAGAGGATATTACCAATCAAAAATTTTGTGCGAGGATGATGACTTGGAATTAAATGCAAAACAGTAGGAAGGTACATACGATAATTATATATACATCGTCCATACCGTTCGTTCGTCTCGCAGATAATTTAAAAAAGTAATACAAGGTAAAGTTGGAGAGAGAGGAGAGAAGAGCTAATGAACAAATTACATGGTAGAGATTATCACAAGCATAATTATTGTGAATCCTCATGTTTTCTTCCTCCTGACAGATTTTTCTTCCCTCTTCCTTCAATTTACACTGTAATTATAAACTTGTCACGCCCTCTCAGCTAATGTAACTCGAATTCATTACATTTCACACAACCGAGTCATAGCCACCTAGGATTGCGTGGCTCAAAGGATTTATTTGAATTTACATACACGGCAGTGTGGCACAATTCATATGTCCCTGTGACATTCACTCTTTCAATTTTTTGAATGTTGTAAGTCCAAAGTCAATGAAGGAACGTTTTGAGTTGAAAAAGTGGATATTATTTCCTCGTCTCAATGACTGTCTGAGTTTATATTCCGGGTCTCATTCAAATAACAAGAATAGAAATGGGGGAGGGGGCGCTTCGCCATAGTTTGATGTGCGGTTTCCTATTAGCCTCCACCACCAGGCAAAGTAGGTGCCTACTACAACAATGAATTAGCAATTTCGTTTTTAACACATTACGATTTCCTATTTACATATGTAGAACTGCAAGTTCCTACGATTCCTAGAATTTACCAACGTGGCTAATTAATTGTAAACATTCGCAATTTAAATGCAAATCCTATACAGGTTTAGGTATTAGTAGCGTGTGTGACTCTGACTTTTATTCTTGCTCACTGTTTGCTTTGATTTTAAGAATTTGACGGACTCTTACGGGATTTTTTATGAGAAGACAATCAGAATTCGTTACTCCTGTTATTGTACCATTGTCAACCCTTTGTTCCAATCTTGTTTTCCCTCATTCTACCATCGCTTGGTACTTGTGTCAAAATCTATTACTGTTTTGTGTACTATGACTATTAAGGTACCTACATACACCAACCAAACCAAAAAGCCAAAGCAAAGTCAGGAAGATCATGGTTTGTGATTCAATCAGTAGCAATTCTCCATTGTTATGTTCTTGTCCCGAGCTACACAGTAAACTCTAGGAAGCTTGTTTTTGTTATTTGTTAGTTTTTTTTTCTATCCCATGTTTCTCTTCCATTCTGTTCGCGATCTCGTCTCCTTCACATGGACGCATTTATAGATGCGTAAGAAATGGCAGTAGCTCATTGATCACACAGACAGACATCGTCGTGTTAAGCCTGATTTTTTAATTTATTTCTAATTCCTGCTCGCTGACAAACGTGAGTTCCTCTTTCTCACCTGGAAATTACTTGCTAACTATTAACAGGAAAAACTAGCGATGCGTAAAGAGATATTTCAATAGCTATTGAGTACTTTGTGATAATTTACATTGTTCAACGACGTCGTCGTACATTATGTGTCTAACGCACATATCCTGCTCTCTCCATGGGCCCCTGCATGTGTTTCTGGTTTCTGGAAGACAAAGGGCATGACTCAGTGTGCAATCACAATCGGCCAACACCATTCCACAATGTCCGACGACAGATTGGTTTCGCACTTCTACGCAGTGAAAAACTTGTATAATTGCTCCGAGTCCATTCATTATTATTACTTTATTACCTATCGTCATAATGCACGACAGCAGTCACTTTGGTACTGAGTATTATTTATTCCTAGCAAATCACGATAATAATCACACTGCAGCAAATTTGCACTACTTTCGAGGACCCGGTTACGTATAAGTTTAGGCAGTAATAAGCATGTACATACTTAGTAAGAGTGCAGTGCAGCACCTTCAATTGTCAATTTCTAATTTACAACTTGGACACAGTCCTACTCTACTCTCAGTTAAATCATAATCATATTCCTAATCGTAATCATAATAATATCTTCATGTCATCTCTGTCAAAGTGTGAATTACAATAAGGCGACGAACTAATGATAATAATGGAGCTGTCGCACATGGGCACCTGGATAGCTACATACATACTGTAAATACAGCCAAATAATACATGCAAGACGGCAAGTAAAAGGTAATAAGTATACGTGAAACAATAAAACAATGCTTCAACATTCTATGCTATAACGTGAAGCAACAATGACTCCAAGCCCGTGGTGCTTACAATTGCAACCTGGCTAAATCCAACCAAATCTACGGCTGAATACAATGGCTGAATAGTACGCAAAGAGGGAACAGACAACAGACGTCAGTACCTTTCCTTTATTATTGTTACACTGATAATTAAATTAAAAATCATTCCGAATATTTCTCTTAGAGCGACATCGTGCTCGCAATGTTCCATTAGTTAAAGAGCCGCAGTTGCAATTTGTAGCAGTAATGTTATTAGCTGTTGTGAAAAACAAATGAAGCTGTCCATATCTCTGTCTCCTTGCTCTCCTTTTCAGTCATACGTGCAAAAACCCTGCATTAGATTCGGTTACGACTAAACTAGGTATTTCTGCGCAGATGGATTGTAATGAAAAATTTGTAATAATGTCAGTCAAGGCTTAAAAACAAATTTTTAGTAATAATGAGTTTATACAATTCTTAAAGATCAGTGTATTAGGGACGTTTTTTCAGTAATACAAAATCTCATCACAAGAGTAGTACACTAACAACGGTAGCTCTGCTAAGGGTGTCAATCACTTCAATAAGCATTTTATTTTCGTTTAAAAGATGTTCGCACATAGATGTTTAATGCATAGAGGTAATTACTATATGTCTGTCTCCTGTGTCCTTTGATTGATTTTATACGGGAAAAACCTAGCTGCACTGACTCAACGTGAATTTTGTGAAATTAGAAACGAGAATACTCTCATTAGGGAAAGGCAAGCATAATTAGTAAATGTATGCAGAAGTATATAGTAGAACGTGCATTTGACATTTATTGTATGGAAAGTACCTAAATCCAACGATGAGAGGAGAGCTCATACACAGAGTGACTGACAGATTACTTTAATAGTGAGTTAGTCCTAACGATTATCGTCGCAATACCATCCGTAAGGTTACAAAGAAGCATATAGTATGACATAATGACGTGATCCACTGACTTCCATCTCACGTCAACATGTCATTAGCGCCTTCAATGACGGATCATAAAATTATTGGATTTGGATTATGGCACATATTTTATTATTCATTAGCCCTCAGTATTTCATAATTATTATTATTGATGCTCTAAATGAAATAATAGAAAGAGACAGACGTACCAATCCTATGCAACCGTAAGTCTCACTAGTCACTAGCCAATGCAGTAATGCAATCCTAAAATCCAGTAACTAACGACTGGCCCTAACTATAACCCATCATAGAACATAATTAAATGTGAAGGCTTGCATACAATAGTTGGATTACCATATATTCATGCATAATGACATTTGCATCTGTAAGTACCTATCTGTATTTTAGTCTCCATCTGATTGTGGTTGGGATTAGTATGATCTTACAATAAACAATGGGGCTAGCATATTGCGTCGGCAGCTAACACACTATTGGATGTTGAATCTGAGATGGTATTAGGTATATAGGGACAGAGTTTCATACTTTTTCTACTATTTTGGTTTGTCATTTATGTGTAGAACTGTCGAAAAGTAAAAGTGAAAACTGAAATGTTCCACTTTACGATGAAAGTCGTAATAATATTATCACCAGACTGCATTATTACTGCATTTGACTGACATTTGTCTTCTTGTACTGTTGTAAGCACCTGCCAGTGTTAAATGTGCAGAAAGGAGGCTGTGGTATGATTCTCCTCTTTTATCCTGGCTTTTTCAATCCTTGTGAATATTCATGTCAATTTTATTTTAATACAATGTTTATTGGCCCTATCAGCACTAATCATTGCAAAGTAGTTACAGAGCCAACAATTGTACAATATCTCATTGCAATAGTAACATGCCTACATAAAATAAAACTATGTCTCGAGATGTACCTTTAAATGTTCCGGCCTCTATGGTCTGATAATGAAATATGATGTATTGTAGGCTCCCTTTTGAAATCCAACAATGATAACTAACAATTTCCACCCATTACGATAATGATCATTCTTTTATCATGATATTATAACTGCCCTACTAGTAATGATTATGGGACGTATAAAGTTGCCAGTAGTACATGATGATTAATTATCAAAAACAATAAACTATAGTACTGCAAGTCCTGAAATCCAAAAAAAGATTCAAAGTCAAAGACGAAAGAGGAATGTTGAAGAAAATATATTATGGTATTTATACTCATGTGAATAGATTTACTTCACATTGATAGAAGGTTACTTACAACAAAACAAATATTACAATAATAATAAAAATAAAACTCCACGTAGCATCATTGCTGGCTGTCGACAATAAAACCAACAAGGTGTGCATCCTTGTAGAGTTAGTTTAATAGAAAAAACTGAAACTCGAAAAGCTCCTAAGCACTTAATACTTAAGAGTCAGCACAAGCTTAGAATGACTGAGCAAAAGTGAATCTCCTCGTATTGAAATTAAGTTCCCACACACTCAATTTCAGTTGCAAATGTAGTTAACGTTGCTATTGAAAAAACTCAATGTCCAATTATCCATTACAATCAAGAATTATTACAATTACAAGCCACAACTTACAACCTCCCAAGTTTCCAAGTTTGGAATGAAAATAAAAAAAAATTGCTATTCTGAGACGGTGTATAAATGTATGAGCTTTAAAAGTGAATTCTATATCATTTTCACACGACGTTTTTTGGGACTTTAGCTTACCTATTCTATCTGTGTTTCTGCATTCGGTTCATTATTGAAACTGAGATGCTGAGAGTTTATTCGATGGGAATGGGAATGAGGATTTGGAATCTGTAGAATTAGGCTTAGGCTAGACCCGCACTGTGAATTCGATTTCAAAGTGATAGCACCCTAAAAACCTACCCTCTCATTAAACGACGCACAGTAATACAGATATTGAACATTGCTCAACAATAAGCCCAAGTAAAAGACGGACCACACGAATACGAACGGACTCAAACCTTATAAAAAGCCAAAAGGATCTCCTCTCACTCCATCCTCATCTCATTAAGCATGTATAATGCGTCTGGTGAGCGTAGGTATGCTGCTACTTTGTATTTTGCAGACATGATATTACTACCATAAAAAGGAAGAAGCTCTGGAAAGTAAGATTTTAATCTTTCAATGATAAAAAGGGGCTATACGGCTGTTGTATCCATTGACCGTACCGTTAATTTTGGTGTTTGTGGTTTCGTTGTTGCTTCCCACTTCCCTTTGTCAGCCTTTGTATCATCGTATACCTACATCGCGAAAGAGTCTCGGCTGTTGTTGTTGTTATTATTATTATGCAGCCAATGCTTTGACTCTTTTGTACCGTAGGGTAGGTAATTGTCTTGTGTCAGTTTATGTCATCAATATTATTATTACCATCACATCAGAGTCCTGATTTCTGTGCTCGTATATTTTGAAATTAGAAATCCAAAAGTCTGAAAGAGTATACGCATCATATCCTATTGTAGGTATTACTCCACAATGCAATGTCAGAAAGTGTATGGATAATACAAAGTAAACAAAAAAAGAAAATTCCTCAAAAAAATAGCCATTCATTACGCCCTTAAATTGACCATCCATTCCGAATAGTAAAAGGTTGCAGATCATAATAATTGCTGTGTTCCTATAAGTGACTCTTTTCTAATTTCTTCAACATTCAAAGATTTAAAGTTTTGTGATTTCCCCATTTTAACTTCACAAGGCATAAGGCACACACAGCTACAGCAGTGGCACACTCACCTTTTTGTTTCTAAAAAAACCTAATTCCTATTATTACTCATCTGTCCGCCCTGCCTGACGTCAGAGAGGGTAAAACGTTTTACAAAAAGGTGAAAACATTGAAAACGGTTATATTATACTTAGTTGTATGTTATTTTAGCCAACTTTTCCAAAATTAATAACAGACTTTCTCACCATACGATGCACAATACTGTGCAGCATTAGCCGAGTAGATAGACTGGTGTGTCAACACACGAATAGTACAAAATAATTTCATGTATTTTCACATTTCGTCAAAATAATTTCAATTTGTGTATACTCTTTAAATAAATAAGGAAAACTTCAACTACAATGCAATATGACAAGAGTCCAAGTGTAGAACCTGTACTGCGCCATGCCATGTGTAATTGTGTTTGTATGTAAGGTACAATGAAAATGAATGAACTTTCATTGAATAAATAATTCAGGGAATCAATACAGTATTGATTTTTAATGTGTAGCCCTCGTTGATGTCGTTGTTGGGACACTGTTAGTCCTGCCACCCAATCAAATGCCATCCCTATCTCATATATGCTCAAAGTCAAAGTTTATAATTCAAGTATACGTTTGGAAGTTGGAAACATTTTTAAAACGAGTAGAACGAGTTTCAATGTCATCATGACTAAAAAGGACGAAAACAACCTGTTCCCCTCCCACATCATGTACCGTACATAGAGAGAGATATGCCCTCACTATATACCTACCTAATCATCATCCTTCGAGACACCTCTGAGACTGGGGACAGTATATACTTACCTATACAAGAGAAACTATACAAAAGTAGTACAGTTTTTAAAATAATAATAATTATATATGTATATGTATGTGACGTGGATGACTAATTCGTTTCGTCGGACACATACTTATACCAATGGCAGTATTGGCATTAACATTATCATTCCCACTAGTACTGAACAACTGAACCTGTAAGGTTTTTTCTCTCTCTCTCTCTCTCTCTCTCTTCATTTTCATTCCCCCACTATTACAACCAACTCCGCTTGCAACTGCAACTCTATATAGGCATAAGATTACAAATTTATTCATTTCATGTTTCATACGTTCATACCGGTACTTCAAATTATTTTATTTTTTTTCAGCTCAAGGCTTATCTTGGAATTTGTCACAGTACGGACACATACATATGCATGCACGAAGAGTTATTTAAAATTGCATTTATTTCTTTTCTTTGCAAAGAAGGTTCTTCTCCGTCTCGTTCATTTTACAAGTCAAAGATTGTGGGGCGCTAATACAAAAAAAAAGCTCGGCAGTAGGAAACTATGAATAAACAACCTAGGAATGAATGGTAAATACTACAAACACAATTGCGAGAGCTATGCACCCAAATACGACTGCTCTCGCTATGGCTCAACTAGTTCAACTGTTACTGTACTGTAACTGTATAATTAACAATTTTGAGGAGGAGGAGATGAGGAAATAAAATTACACACGTGTTTTGACTTGAATAAAAAGTCACGCGTCAACCCAATCCTGTACGCATGTAGACCCTGTCCTGTGTTGTATAGTAACGCTAAAGTTCCATGGATCAGCTTTCATTTCAATTTATTTGTCACTTTATAATTTTACGGGACGAAATAACCCAGCAACTCAACCGTCCAAAAATAGCAGAATCAATCTTATTTAGTCAAAGTCCCCGAGCAGGTGGAATATATTTTCTGCAACGACGGAGTATAATTAAATTATAAGCTGACTGTACCTATACATACCTTATAGTTACCTATACTGCTATATGTAGATTTATGTTTACTTTTAAACTGGGTAAGTGTGCTGTGCTCAGAGGCCTACTACCAGCCAACAAGAGCAAGACTTTATACTTTATAGCTATGACATAAACTACAATCATAAAAAAATAAAAATTGAATCTAGAGTTACATGTTATACAGCCCTCCTCACGTTTGCTATCGGTACAGTACATAGTACTGAAAATGAGAACTGTAGTTGTAAACTGTAAAGTAATACATTGATACGGACATTATCTTAAGTTGCAATACAATATAGCATTACAATCAGCATTATTATCACACGTGTGTGTGTGTATGTGTGTGTGTGTAAGGGAATGAGTGTGCTTTATAAGCTTTATATTTTATTTTATTATGAGACTACGAACTGTGAAATAGTATGAAACTTTTTCAATGCTAAGCACTTGAAGCGTGAATGAGTTGACATTATTATTACGCAAAAGTCTACAAAAGTAATTATTTTGGTACTTTCAAATGAGCACTCTACCTCAGTCAACGTCCATAGCGCCACAGTAGACACATACATACCTACAGTACCTACTGAGTATTTCGTGTACGAATTAGACAGCTTACATATGTGTACCACTAACCTATGAGCGTCTGACAGATATTACAGAATTCTGAAAATACGAGTTACTTTTTAATAGCAGTTCTACGATAGCCATGCAGGGATTGATGTTTACTTAGGTAGCAGTGAATTACGCTTAATTCTATGTATGCACCCACCACTCAATCTGTGGCTGGATCTGCACACGTAAAACCCATATCAATTACGATAAGATAAGAGATGGAAAAAAATTAGTTGGTTTGGGTGACCTTATGCGGAATTGAGCATTTAACTCGAAACTCGAAAACTGTACATATTTATTGCCTAATTTAGAAACTCTGTTTCATATTTTTAAAGTTCCTTCTTGCCACTGCTCCATGCACCTGCTCAAAAGTCACAAGGAATGTAGGTACGTATTTCCCCACAGTCTCAGTCCTACGTACAGTTTAATGGTTCTGTAGAGCAAGTAGTGCCTACCTCCATTGAGATACATAGGTACGCACTACTGAGCAGACTATATACGCTTAAAGTGTACACAGCACTTTTTTTTGTTATTTTGAGGATTAATAATATTACAGCATTTACGCACTCAGACCCCCAAAACTATATGAATCGTTCATAGAGCCTATCTCGATGGTCTGATGGTATCATCATCCATCTCCCAACCAACAACGCAACACTGACAAAAACCAAACCAAAAGAGACGTAACCTGAGAATAAATTTCTCCGGCTGATGTAACGAAGAATTACTCGTGCGTTTATTAGGCGAGTCCGTATACCTTAAATATACTTATTTATCAGCAGCTGTACACGTAAGTAAAGCATTTAAGTAAGTAAGGCAGAGATAGAGGCAATTTATATTCCGAATGTTATATATACCTAATACCTTGTGTATACTTGGCTACGCACAAAATACATATACAGTATATTAATCCCTTCCGCATTTTCATTTTTTGTTTCAGACGAATTTTAACTTGAGACTTTAATGACACACAACAGTCACAGTCACCGGGGCTGTTCGTTGTGGTACAAATATACGAGACAGACAGATGCAGCGCTTCATGAAGTTACTGTGTACTTTTGGGATACAACGCCATGCATGGTTCGAGATCTGACGGCAATGCAATAATGCTTCGTAGAAGGAAATTAAACAAAAACAGGGCAGTAGACTCTTCCACCTACTTATAGGTATACACACGTTCAGTGCACTGTAGCGAAAGTAGGTACACAGAAATATGTAATCTAGTGTTCTGTTACTGCTAGGCTTAATTGAGCTAAATACGTGAAGAATTAAAAGTAAATAGAACTCATCTCATTTTACTGTCTGCCTTATTACTATGCAGCAGGGGCGATATACGAGTTTCAGAGCTAAAGCAGAAGACTTTATAAAAAAGGCGTGGTTCATCATATTATCATATCGAAATACAAAGATACAAAGAGTACGTATATTTTACACTGTAGCTCATTACCTTACCTAATCCCTGCTTGTACTTTACACTAGGAGTCAATTAACGAACCAAAATACCCTCAATGCTTTCTTCTCACCCGCTGCTACATATAATTATAGGGTCGACATCACATATCGTGGAAGGGTGAGCGGCCTATAATCCTTAAACCATTTAGCCTAAAAAAATGTATTGTAAAAATGGATTGGATTGTAATCCAATCCATCTAAAAATAATACTTGATAAGGAAAATCCCCCATCTCATATTTATACACTAAATTCAAAAAAATAAAAGAAACGTTCCTATACTTAGCCACGTAATTCCTTCCAAATATATCTGTCAGTATTTTCTAGAGAAGGTAAGTTTTGAAGAAGAAAACAAAAAGGGACACTTCATCTACAGATCATCATTGACCACTGTGTCTTGGTAATCGAAACACAATTAAATAAAAGCATATAATGATCTTTCATCTACACAAAGAAAAACCAAGTGTGACGGTGGTAGCAGTCAACAAATTGGCACCACTCTAATAAATTATTATTATAAATGGTAACGAGTAGAAATGATTTGGTCGTAAAATATTTCCATCTGCTCTCATTACCTGTCTATAGATCCTTTGTTCCTACCTGTATTCTGAATTCATGGTACGATACATACCTACACAGTAATGTGATTCAACAGCAGTAATTGGACAGACACAAGATGGAACAAAACAATAACAGAGCCCAGTAGTAAGTAGTGTGATAAATAAGTTTAATTATAACCAAGTTATGTGGGTGACTGATAATAATTATTCGAATAATGGACTCACAAATTCCCCATATAATGATTATGGTTGTAATCCCATGGATTTGTGTGTGTGATGTATGTCATAACCTGTTGAATTAGCTAATAATAATAAAGCATAATATAATTATTACGACTATAATGATCAGAGAGTGACTTGGGTTGAACTAGACATATATACATCTGTGGGATGCTGGGGTGTGCATGCGCCGCGTAAATTATTATGAGCAATTTAATTCTCTTATCAGTGTCTATTCGTAGTTCGTAGGCATGGTCTGATTAGGATAGAATGATAATGGCAAAACTATCCCCATCCACACCAGATGCACAGCATCTATATCTGTACCATAACGAGGATAGATATGACATTTACGAAATAGTAAGTATAGCATTAAATGATTAAATGATGCAGAGGAAAGTCCAATAATGAAAGTGTAAGTTGATGGATGACTAATATGACAGTGCAATAGGCCCTGCCTGCCTGCTATGCACATGCACATTTAATGCAGGAAATGTAAGCAGGCACCCACAGGGAGTTTGATTTTGGTTTTTGTGCTCTGTAACACTGACTAAACTGTACTCTTTTTTCTTTTTTTGTTTGTAAAATAAAAGTTTAGCTTACCTCGAGTTTTTGACTGTACTCCTCAGTAATACGCTCATTTTGTCGGGAAATTTCTTCATTTTTGTCCAGTAGTGCTTTTCCGAGCTCAGCGGCAAGGATGAGGTCGCGCTCCTTTTGTCTTAATTGTTCGTGAATGTTCATGTCTGCGTCTTCGGGTCGGTCTGCCATGGCCATTACATACTCTTCAAGCCTTTTCATAGCCGACACCATTTCTTTTCACACATTAGACCAACTTCACCTTCACCTGAATTCAACTGTATTAAGAACAACACTGTAACACTCTCGTTCACTAACTTACTTAAGTATTTACGACAAAAACGTGAGATAATTACGGATACGTTTTCTATTTCATTCCCCCGTATGGAGTTTGAATACTAATTTCTTTATTAGTTTTCGTAGAGAAAATTCCACAGGAGATATATATATATATAAGGCTGTACCTACAAAAAAAATTGTGTGTAATAATTCAGTTCAAAAATATTGGATTGTGGATCGAGTGACTATTTGTCTGTCTATCCGGCTGTCTGTCTGTTTAGTGAAGGTAAACACTGTTTGTTGTAACAACTGCAATGAGGCTCCGCTTGTATATAACTTGAGAAGAAGAGCACAAAGGGACCAACTATGATGAAAGGAAGACGAGGACGAGTGCCAACGTGGTTGGGTCAACTTCCCGTTCCCGGCAAGAGGCAGACACACTCGCAGAGTCCACAGGAGTGGAACATGCAGGCAGCTTTAGGATGGACCGCCTGGTCGTACGCATGCAAAGATACATGCAGGAATCGTACACGGGAAAAGGAAGAAGCAGCTGCAGATGTGAGTGAGTAAAATACCTAACTAATAACATAAGCTCATCCCTTACTTCCTGTTCAAGTGTACTTAAGTGTAGACGGAGAGGGTTCTTGGACAATTGAGCCTTAGTCTTCTTCCTATCTACCACCACACACAAATATTCAGCACAAGTTTAATTGCTTTCCGTCCTGGAGTCCACTTCCACTTTGTTATCATCACTTGTACCGTAGTAATTATTTATTTAGTCGATATATTGTATCGTATCTTCTACTTGAGCTGCAGTGCCGCTCTTCTACCCTTCCAATTCTTCCAATTCCCAGATTATTCAATTACAGCGCCCTAGAAAAATAAATCCATTTCACATTAATTCATTAGTACATTTAGTATTCATATTATATGTACAACAACACGTATGTTGGCAATACACATTAACCTTTTCGCAACGGTAAAATACTTAATTTTGACCATTTTGAAAAAGGTAATTTCTAGATTTTGACCTTTCAAAACTGTTAGTTACTAGTTTTGACCGTTTTGAAAAAGTGTTATTTACTCTTTCTGACTGTTTTGAAAAAGTATTATTTACAAGTTTTGACCGCTTTGAAAAAGTGTTATTTACTAGTTTTGACTGTTTTGAAAAAGTGTTATTTACTAGTTTTGACCGTTTTGAAAACGTTCATTTATAGAATTAAACACTTTTGTAAAGCATTCTTTCCATGGTTTCCCAGTTGCGAATAGGTTAAATTTCCCTTTTATTTCTGAAACAAATGTTTCAATCAAAAATCAAGTTGGCAGTTAGCTGTTGTAATCACAAGATGAGAGTACCTAATTCGGTATTCCCTATCCACATTAATAATTCACGAGCAAAATGTACTTATTGTTATATAAAGGAAGAATGACCTTTAACAAATCCCGAAAAATTAAAAGGAAAAGAAAAAGGAAATTACAGGATAAAAACTCAAGTAATAGTGATGATGATGATATTTCGTCCTATACTGGGGTTCGATTCCATAGTCTGTACATACACAGGTACTCACATCACAACCTATCATTATTATGGCAGGAAAAACTCCAATTTTTTGTATTCTGTAAAACCATTTGAGAGCAGAGCAAGAAAATTAGCTGAAGGAGTCAGGAAAACTGACTGAAGGACAATTTAGCCAGTGCCAGTAGCGAGTTGTTTCTTGTTTTATTGTTTCAAGTAAGCAAGGGAATGAACTGGTGGAAAAGATTGAAACAGAGTACTTTGAAGAGAAAAAACTTGGTAGTGATGAGCTTGGATTGGATGTAATTTATATTTTGATGCAACTTCAAAACTATCCACGTCCTACCTTCTACACTTAACAAAGTTATGATGGATTAGGATGAAATACGCAGTTCAGATTCAGACAATCCTAATCTTACTGTATACTGTAAAAATTTCTTTGGATAATAATAAAATGCATCAAAATAAGTAATAATAATCGTGCTTCTAGTACCCACTTTTACTGTCGTTTTTCATCCAAATTATTATTGCTCACAACTGTAAAAAGTTTAATGACAACCTGCTACATCGCCCTAATCAACCCACGAAAAAAATCCGTTGGTAATTTAAAGTCCGAAGAAGAAAAGCTCACACAGCAAAGCGCACAACGACAGTGAATGAATGTCTTAATGTTTTTCATTTTGACCACCAAGCAAGTATCCTTTCACTAATACTACCTATGTAGGTAATTCAAAAATAGGGATGAAAAAATTAATTTCTACTTTAAAAAGCTCCTTATCAATACATTTACATCAATTACAGAAATTGCGGCACTAATTAGAAATAAATCTGACTATTACACTATAATAAAAATGAATGTTTTCCTTGGCCTTGCCTATTGAAGGGACAGACGCACATGCAAGAAGTAAAATTCCGCAGCGATTTTAATTGAGAGACTGGCTCGGCTCGAGATCAACGCGAGAATTAAAGTCTAGTATTTCCATGTATTGTTACACGAGTAGTGCACAATTTTTGTTCTACGTTACGGTAATTAAGATTTTAAGATGTTGCCTCTTCTCAAGTTACACGTAATGTGATTATAATTTTACAATATTACCCTGACTCCCTAGCTCTTCTGGGTACACATTTAATTATAATATTGCTCGGTGTGATTGTAGGTCTGGTCTGTTAGAACAAACAAACTTTGCAATTTAGCATAGGTATACATATATTTAATTGTAATTCAGTCAGAGTGGAAGCAGTAGTAGTTTCTAAAGCAGTGCCATTGCTGAATGTGCAGACAAATTGTGTATCTATTATAATACTATAATTACGATGACACGAGACAATGCAATGGCAAGATTACATCGATATATTACACAGCAAAGCCGGAGACCCCGTCCCCGACACCAAGTCCAAGTCCATGCACACACTCAGTCCTTCGACAAAGTGCATACTACCATAGCAGAATAACTGACTCACTGCTCAGACATTAGACAGACTGTAAAAGCCGACTGAAATAAAACAAAAAAAAAATATATATCTCAAATTGAATATAATGGCAGAGCAGACTGCAATGGAAGGCAAAAGGATCAGGGCTGACGAAAGTCACATTCACATACCTAAATGAATTAAAAACAATGCGATTTCACCACTACACGTGAATACATATCCCATTAAAATGAAGTAAAATGAAAACAAAAGTGTAATTGTGCGTATGTATATTCCCGTAAATGGTAAAGTTCTCTTCAACTCTACATAGTGCAGTGGTAGGCATTGGAAAGAAAAAAATAATCAATAAAAAATACTCACTAGTCAGTTTAAATTGTTAAGTATTGAGCAAAAATATCCTTCCATGAAGTGCAGTAGAGTATTTTTTTTTCGTAATAGAAATGTGCATCTAAATGCCATTTTTTCGCTCACTTGACAATAGGGACACTTAAAGAAACTAAAGCATGAAATTCGATTTTTACTACACACTAAATAGACTATAAAAATTTAGAGAAATATTTATATTTTCAATACGAATATCATGATTGTACTTGCGTCAGACTCCACTGTCAACTGTGACTCTTTTTTTTAATGTCCTATTGTCCGTGCTATACAATAACTGTCTGTGGAATAAAAATGAAGGAGAATGCTGTACAAGCGCAACAGAAATCTACTAGAGCAGAATTGTACCTATGTATGTAAGTAATAAGCACTTACAGATTTTAATATATATATATATGGGCATATTATATTAATAAGATTTAATGCTTACGTCAAAAAGCATGGAATAATTATGAAAGCCATATACCTACTTAACTTTTGCAAATGAAAGGCTAAATACTTTTTGTATGACATTCAAATTGGACCATGTTTTCCTGTAAGTGTTCTTGACGTTTTGTTTTATGCCCTGCTATCATTTCATCAATCCATCCATTTCATGCCAATAATGGAATTACGTACGAACACGACACACACACTCGGAGAAAGAAGGACAAGGTTCCCAATGGATTTCCATAAAACACCGCATCAAAACTAAAAGTAGGATAAAGTAATTATAAATCCTACATGTGCATGTGTGCGGTCAAAAGAACCTAGCCAAACCAAAAAAAAAACTAATATGAAACCCTGAAAGTCCAGTCCAGACCCAGACTCGTCAGACGTAGGTAGTAGACATTATTACTGGACAAGTTTTTGTTCACTCAAGAATCTACAACTCTTTGTACCTACATACATACATACTACCACTACCTGAAGGTTTTTTCTTTTATTTTTTGCATATTAGGTGGTGTTTCTACATAGTCATTAGACGGAGCCACAGCAGCATTGACATTGCTGCTATTAAATCTTTGGCATTGTGGTCAAACAAAAATCTCGAAACTGATGGTCAAGACAAAAATATTCTAATATGTTGGAAATAGAAAACAGAGAGACCATATGTTGACGGGTTATGGTCCAGAGTGTGTAAAAAGTACGGATTCGAGCAAGAAATACTAGAATTTACATATTTGATGTGATTAAGTCTATACACAGTACACAGTTCATTGCGTTCCCGAAACAAATGTCAAAGTCACGAAAACTACAACCCAAGGTAAGACATGGAAGGACAGTACTAGAGTGCTATCAAAACTCGTAAAATATCAGGATGGATTTTACCATTTTACCTTGCCTTCCTTTTGTATTGATTCATGATTGATTTATGTACCTGAGACGTTTTGGAATGGGAATAAAGCATTATATATTAAGCCCTCATTCAATGGAACTGAGCCCATTTCTCCTCATATCTAGACTCACAGAATAATTTCCTACGATAATTACAGAATTATGTATGTGCTAGTACAACAGTACCCTGGCTTTGAGGTACCAACCAAGGTAAAACACTTGACAAGAAGCACGTTCACTAAAATGCATAGATGGTAGCCAAAAGAAAAAGAAAGGCTCACGTCCTCGGTTTCGGTTTTCCATGAAATACAATCCGTAAATATATTATTGAGAAGTGAAACGTGTTAAATGACCTAGCTGGTTTGTGGTTTGTTTACTCTTTTAATTCCTTTCCTACTCACAACTAACTAATACTTTAAGCCGTGATTATTCATTTCCATTATCAGTAGCAGCACTGATTTCGATACTAACTATTAAAAAAAACAAGCAACAGAAGTGCTATCTCTATTTTTTCTCGTTGTTTTTTACACAACATTTTTTGGGGCTTAGAAAAAATACCTTTACAGGGGAACAAAGAGGAAGTGTGAAAAAAAGTGCACTCACTGCTCATGATAGTTTGATGTTTTTGTAGACACTCGTTGCTTTGCTTTTGCTTTTGCTGTTGAAGCTGGATTAAAGTGTTCGCGGTTTGAATTTATTAAATCCTACATTAAATTGGGTCCAAGGTCCAAATCCAAAGAACAATAATTCGTCTATATCATAACAAGAACAACAGCCCCAAAAGAACGACCAACTCACTCTTTCTTGACTGTGCAGTTCTATGTTGTATGTATTCTGTAAAACAAAACTTCACACGCTTCACTGTTCACTCTTCGCTTGCCTGCCTCCTTCTTGCTTGCCAGACATTCAACATTTAGGGGGGATTATTTCTTGTCGATCTCAGAAAGGCAAGATTAACACCAAAGTGTAGAGACTAGTCACACAATATATTAGAATATTATTACTATTTTATTGATTTCAGCTCGTCGCCCTCAAGTTACCCGAATGGATTCAATTCAATCCCTGTATAAACTCTACACAGGTTTGTCAGAGTTTCCCCATCAAGGTTGATGTTCATTTTGACACACGTTTATAGGTATTTTTTGTTTTTTCAAATGTATTTAGGGTGATAGTGTTGGTTCTGACGTCTGAAAGGGGAACAGGTTTCCGTTATCAGTTATCGTATTTTGAGAGCGAGATTAGCGAGATAGAAGAAGATGAAAAAATTCCCTTGTCAAATACTTGAAAGAGAACTAATGAGTAAAGTACTACGTAGATGCACTTGTTTCCATAAATCGCCGCCTTCCAATGCAATACTACTACATTTGCCCAGTTGCCAGTTGGTAGACAGACAACAATGGAGTAGAAATATGTAATTTTTTTATAAAATGTTCAACGTTAACGCCAAATGATGAATGAGTTACGGATGACGAAGGAAAACACACTTTGGGCGTACATATACACACTTGTACTGTCGAAAAAATATTATTGTAAATTGTAAAGTTAGCCACCACAGTACTAAGTAGTAATTGTATATAATTATTATATATTAAGATTATGATATTTGTCTTTCCCCGTGTTAAGCACTCCGTTTAATAATTATGATTAGTCCATTATTACATTTACTTTAGAAAGTTGGAGGATTTTTGAATACAAAGCACTTTTGGTGGATAAAACTAGTTTTAAGTCTCAACCAGAACTGGTGCTGAGTAATACACATACATACACTGTATCAGCCTCAGTTGGAACGTTGGAAGTGTGAGAGAGAAAATAAACAATGTTGAATGTATTCAGGTCCACACTCACACTCTTCCCTGTTACCTGTTAACGGTAATATTTTGTCTCAAAAATTCCACAATCCAATTCACAAAAAGTTTCCACTATAGTAGTCGCACTCCAAATGATCAATTATTATGAACCTGATGGTATGATCGGCGATCAGAATTCTGAATCATGGCAAGTTGCGTTGAAGGTACTCTAGGAACTACGTCCATTGCGACAAAATAATTTTTTTGTTAGATGACCCTGGATTCTGTACTTGTGTATTTCTAAGGTTCAAAATTCTAAGATTTCAACAATACACTCTCTTGCTTTGAAATTTGAGTAACTTTCAAAGAGTCACAGAAAAATATACAGAAGAAATAAAATGGTACACTAATTCACAACCATCGGCGAGGAACCAACTTGGATTCAGTATATTTTGCCTTAGCACACAACTTTTAGCTCACAACGAGAACGAGAACAAGAAGGAAAAACAGACGAGGGGCATAAATGAATGCAATTGACTGAATGTACAAAGTATATTGGATTTAACTTGTTCGAATGAGAGTCTACGAGCACAAGTGGAGAGCAAGAGAGAGAATTGACGTGTACTGTACCTCAAGGCACGAACAGCAATGTGCAACTAATACTCGAATCATCAACTCACCTGTCCAACCCCTCTTTTTGCCTGCCTCACTGCCTGCCAGCCTGCCTTTCGACTCCTCAGCCTTCCTCAGCCGCCGTCCACAAACTACGGCAACCATTCACGCCAGGGCAGGGGAAGAAATCTTCTAGAATAAAGCTCCAGCTTACTAGTTAGTCTTCCAAATAACTACAGGTTGAGCTTACAATTAGTAAACTAGGTAGGCACTTTACAAAGCGGTAAGTTTAGGATGGGAACATTTTGAAAAGGTGCCACAGAATAAAAACACGTTTTTTCAAAAGGGAATATCTGCATCTGAACATTTTGAAAAGGTGCAACAGAATAAAAATACATTTTTCAAAAGTGCAAATCTGGATCTGGACACTTTAAAAAGGTGTAATAGAATACAATTGTATTTTTCAAAAGTGCAAATCTGGATTTGAACATTTTGAAAAGGTGCCACGTAATCAAATTACATTTTTTAAAAGTGCAAATCTGCATCTGAATATTTTAAAAAAGTGCAATAGAATAAAATTGTGTTTTTCTAAAGTGCAAATGTGGATTTTAACATTTTGAAAAGGTGCAATAGAATAAAACTGTTTTTTAAAAGTGCAAATCTGGATTTTAACACTTTGAAAAGGAGCAATAGAATAAAATTGTGTTTTTCAGAACTGCAAATCTGGATCTGAACATTTTGAAAAGATGCAAAAGAATAAAAGCACATTTTTTCAAAAGTGCAAGTCATAATTTGAACATTCTGGCAAGTTGCATAAGAATAAAATTGCGTCTTTCAAAAGTACAAATAATGATTTGAACGCTTTGAAAAGGATTAAAACATGCTTTGTGCACATTCTAAAAAAACCTTTGTTCTATCACTGCATTATTGGAAAACTCCTTCTTACTTGTAAGTTGATCTTTGATCACGTAACTTGTGTGTGTGCCTTTCCTCTCTTGAAATACTTGACTCATGACGAAGCTATATCCTCCTACCCTGCTCCTTTCCTACAGCAAAACTCTTTTACTGCACCTCTGCCTCACTACCAGTCTACCACTTGCCACCATACTAACTTAAACTACTTACATTTGTATTCATCTTTAATCGTAAGCTCAAAGTTACACGGCACACACACACGGACGGAGTCATATCGCCAGTCATATATGTGCTAGTAATGTATTGAACTGCTGGTACTGGTGGTTGGTGTCAGTGAGGCCAGTTCAGTGTTCAGTGTTCAGACAAAAAGCTTTTATATAAAATATACTGTATATATGTTATTGTTATTGTTATTATGCTACTTTGGCTTTGGCTCTGGCTCTGCCAGTCCTAAAGCACTGATCGCCTAGTAACTAGTGAGTGAGATCTACATTGTAGATTGGACGTAGTAGTAAAATGACGGAGGGGTAGATTGGTAGATCTATCTAACTAGTAATAGTAGGTACTGGTACTTGGCTATGCATATCATTATGAGTGCACGTCATGTTTTCATGTATGTGCTGAATTTGAATCTGAATGCGTTTTTCTCGTCTCTTCCCTCATTTAGGTAGTGGCTGTAGGTATGGACAAAGTCACCTGCAAAATCACCAAGAGACAGAGCCTCAAGACAGAGATGAGTAGATGGATGATGATAGCGATGTGAAACCCTTTGACTTGCATTCCATCCAGATCCCTTGTCTTCTTCCTTCGTCTTGACTTGTAGCGTTGATCGTTGGGATCTTCCTTCCACGTACTGAATCTAACATGGGTTTAACCTTTTCGAAATGGTAATATACTTAGTTTTCAATGCATTTTAAAATGGTAATTATAGTTTTGACCATTTTGAAAGTGTTATTTACTAGTTTTGACCGTTTTGAAAAAGTGTTATTTACTAGTTTTGACCGTTTTGAAAAAG
>JAQFZC010000757.1:0-41103 GCA_034695205.1 Dicyrtoma fusca | reverse complement strand
TTGAAAAAGTGTCATTTACTAGTTTTGACCGTTTTGAAAAAGTGTCATTTACTAGTTTTGACTGTTTTGAAAAAGTGCCTTTTTCTAGTTTTGACCGTTTTGAAAAAGTTAATTTAAAGAATTAAGCACTTTTGTAAAGAATTCTTTTAATGGTTCCCCAGTTCCGAATAGGTTAAAAATGTTCAAGAAGGGCAAAATAGCTTTTACCTTTGGGAAAAGGCAAAATTTATTATATCCGTATCCTAATACATTCTAGAAAAAAAGAGAATACTTATGCAGATACCTATTTTGAATTTGTAAGTGGGAATGGAGTTAATCCAATGTTTGTAATTAGCTTCCAGTGGAACTAACCCGAGCAGTGCGGTAGGATAAAGTATGGGAGGGATATATAGGTTTGAATATATGTAGGTATGTGAGGAACTCATGGGGTCTTAAAAAAATGGAGCGGTGCCAAAAACAGCCAAAAGAATTCAAGTTTTTTTCCCCCTTCACCTTCTTCCTCCATCCTCACTCAGAGGAAGAAATGGTTGAGCAGAGTACATCAAGTACATGCATAAATAGATACGTGGATGGATACAGTAGAGAGAGAGAAAGAGAGAGAGAGACACAAGTACTAAATGTAAGCCCCCGGCTACCCACCAACTTTATTATCTTTCAACATGCTGTATATTGCTCCGTTGCAGAATCATCCCTATAGGAGTGATATATGCTCTGCTATATAGGGATCCTTGGCTATATAGAGCTACTGTATGTTCCAGCAAAAATACGGAGCAAACCGGGTGTCTTTCTTCGTCTGTCTACGGATAAATCTAAGCCGTACAACTCTCAGCCTTCAACTGTACATGTGTACGTAGTTCAGTATTAAGGGGCTTCACACACATTACTTGAGATAATTTCAGATTAAGAATCTGTAGAAGAATCTGCGATCCAAAATTGTAAAAACAAAGATTTTGAGCTTTTTCAAAAATGTGACACTTTCACTTCTGAAAAAGGAGAAAGTTTAGATATTTGGTGTTTTGTAAAGGTGCAAAATGAGATATTTACACTTTTCAAATAGATACAAAATATCATGCTTATTTACACTTTTTCAAAAACGTGCAAAATAAGATGTAAGCAATTTTGCAACACCTGCTCAATACTACTTACTTTTGTACTTGTGCAAAATGTGATGCCTGCACTTAAAAAATGTGTAAAATACTATAATGCAGATAGATTGCTTAAAAAACTAGCTACAGAATTATACATCCCCAATAAGTTTTTCTTTTGAGAAGTAAATGTGTGGCCCCAAATTACTGCTATAGCAGTGCAGTGTGGGGTACATACGGACATGTAGCTCCTGTATAGCATCTCCTGTCTGTACATGCATCACATATTTATGAGACACGCGGGCGATTAAAAGTAAAGCCACTGCCAGACCACTCCTTGTTGTTCTACAGCTCCCGTTAAAGCTCCCAGTCTAAGTTCTCCCGTAAAGTAGTGTATTTTATTGGCGAGTGTAAGCTGTCGTCATTATTTGGACCCACCTAATATATGCGGGCATCTTCGACCAGACTCCATCTGCGTACATCTTCTCAACTAGCACTCACATCACTCCGCTGTCAATAATTATTGCCTAATCTTTTGTAATGGCTCCTGAGGAAGGAGTCAATTAAATGGCTCACAATTCCAATTTGTCCCATCTTATTTTTAGCCATATGTATATTACGTTGTATGTATCAAGACTAACGTGCACCGTCATTACGAGATTCACATTTTTACATTTTTATCATTCACATTTTTAAGGCATAAAAGCAGCAGGCCAGTATAGAATTGTTTTCTCAAAACTGCAGTAACAAACGAGCGAGTCAAAAAGTTTTTTAACCGTTAAAAGTAATACATATATTTATTTTTCTTAAAAAGATTCAAAATGTGGTATTAGCACTTTTTAACCTTTTCGCAACGGTCATATATTTTTAAAAACGGTAATTACTAGATTTTTGACCTTTTTGAAAATGTGTTATTTACTAGTTTTGACCTTTTTGAAAAAGTGTTATTTACTAGTTTTGACCTTTTTGAAAAAGTGTGATTTACTAATTTCGCCCGTTTTGAAAAAGTGTTATTTAGTAGATTTGACCGTTTTGAAAAAGTTAATTTATAGAATTAAACACTTTTGTAAAGCATTCTTTCCATGGTTCCCCAGTTTCGAATAGGTAAAAATTAAAAGATGCCAAATAAGCTATTTATACTTTTCAAAATTTTATAAATCGTGGAATTTGCTATTTCAAAATAGTGCCTCTGAAGTAGGTGTGTATACCTTTGAGGGAGACACTCCTATTGGAAATAGGAGCCGTATTTATCCGAAACACAATAAATACTGGAAAGGTCAAATGTCAAAAAGGTATTATGGGGCAAACTCTCCATGTAAAAAAAAGTTAGGTATACCTTAGGTAACATGATATAGGGACGTAAAGGAATTCCCACTTCCCCGTTGGGAAGACACATAGCCAGCCTTTGAAACTATCAAGAAGGGGAAGAAAAAAATGAGAAAGAGCGTATTTAGAAATGTAGGAGATGAAAGAAAAGAATTTGTAGGTAAATGACTGAAGATCATAAGCAGAGATTGAGAGCGAATTGCCTGTCCTCACTTCACCTCACTTCACTTGGGCAACTGCAAAAAGGGCTATCTGCACTTTTTTTTTCTTCTTCCTCTGACTCCATTTACAGTACATCCCTGGCCTTGTTCTCTCCTTCAATGCACTCATAATACTGAAAACTGCATACTGATAATAATACTGGCTGTGAGAGGGTCGGGACTCGGGCCAAGAATTCTCATTATTTCAAAATTCCAATTCTTTCCAAATCATCCGCTACCCGCAACGTACTCCAAACATACAAACACAGAGTCAATGGAGATACAGACAGTTGATTATGCACATATAGCGGCTCTTATGCACATTAATTCCTAATTTTTGAACCTACTAAAAATTTCAAGTGACAGTTTTCATAGGAAGAAAATAACTCGTTTAATTTATTGACAAAAGCGGTCGGTAGTTTTTATTTAAAAGGATTGCCTATCCATTCAGTTTGAGCTATGTGCATATCTTTGTATGATCCACAGTGCATTCCTGTATAAAATAATGCTACACTCAAGTAAAGGGAAATCATGCGAAATGAATGAGATTTTTGCTGGCTGAGTGGAAGGCTGTGTAAAATTTTGAGGACTAATTGTTAGTGAAGTAGAATTACAAGTGCGAGGGAATCTAGGGTTAAGTATGGGACTGCTATTTAGTTTATCCTTAGAATTACCTCCATTTGCTGCCATTTGAATTTGAATTTCTGGGACTTGTTTGAAATTTGAAACAGATGGGCTGGACTGTGCGCCTATATGTAGAATGTGAGGGAAAATGGAAATTTGGCGGTCCATGGGTGGGTGAGTGAAAGGAGACGTACGTGGGCATGGCGTATGCAAAATAGATAGACTATGGAGAATAGACGGAGTGAGGACTTAATTGATTTCACGGTGCAGATTAGAATGGGAATTACAGAGAGACCTCAAATCATTGTCATGCCATACCGGAGGAACCATCGCCATACCTTCTCTCCGTCCATCCCTCTAGCAATTGATTGAAATACCACTCTACAGTCCATTCCAACACCCTCTACATACTTTATAATAGCTATAGGTCCACTGAGTACTGTAAAAGAACGATTGGTCTCCCAAAAAGGGAAAGCAACCTAAAACTGCCACTTAAAACAATCCCTCCAATTTCTGCCCGGACAGACGAGTTAAAAGTTCAATCTTGATAAAATCACTCCATGTCTCTCAAATCCGTCAAGTGCTTTTAAAACAATATTTGAATACAAAACTCACTTAAAATGAGGGAAAGTGTAGATGCTAAGGATACCTGCAGTTGAAGGCATAGGGTTGTGCTGTCCGAGGGGAAGTATGCGGTACGGCTGGCTGTATAGGCGGAGGCTGTACGTGAACTTTGTAAATATGAAAATGCCGTTAGGGAATTCACGTAGATTTCCAATTTAAATCCAACTCTGGCCCTGTTGTACATATTGGACTCACTCGTCTATGTGAGCAGGTTGTTGGGTGGCTGGGCTAGGATTTGTAGTCTCCGTCTCCTGCCTGTCTTCCAGGTAATTAAAATCTCTTCAGACAAATTTTCGACATGCGACAGCCAAAATACAAATAGGAGGGCAGAGAGACGAGTAGTGAGAAGTGACGGGACAGGGAGCTGGAGATAAATTTACATGTGACAAACGATTTTAGTGATGCGTACAAACCTGACTCAATCACACCGCCTGCATTCCACCAGAGTCTGACCCAATTTAGATTTCCCAATCTACTCTCCTTTCCACAGACATACCTATAGGGCCTATCCTCAGTCTAAAGTTAGTACTTTCTACACCGTCTTAGCCGGGACAATGACTCCAAGGGACGAAATATCCTATCTACTCTCTCTATAAACAGCTAGGCAAGTAAAGCATAAAGAATGTCTAAGCCTGTTACATCCTGATTACCTTTCAAAATTAGCAAAACCAGTAGTGCTCTTTGGCTTGAAAATGAGCAAATCCGTGAGCGATATTTAAAATTTTACAGCGTACAAAACTGAGTTGTGTGCACATGAATAGGCGTACACGTATATATAAGTAAATAAGTACAAAATTAATGGGATACTGTAAATCCCTGGTTAGTCAGGATATACCTACTAAATATGCAGACAGAGTTTTCTTTCATATTTTCAACGTAGGAGCTTGTTAAGCCGGGCTCCTAAAGGGCTCACTGTCATTCTGTTGAAACTGACGTTTTAGAAAGCATACTTTCATTAAATTTTGAAATGTGAACGTTTTTAAAATGGACGTTAATAATTATATTTTTGAAATAACTCTTCTTATTCGAAATTATAAAATGTCATTTTATAAAGATTGGTAGATTCCAGTAATATACTTACATTATCTTCCATTTTTGAAAAAACGTGTTTGTGATCATCAAAATTTTGGTTGAATGGACTAGGGTAGTTACTAAGAATTATGGAAAACTTTGTACACTAGGATTAGTTTTTAGGGAAGTTACTAGGACATCTACGGTATATGTGAGTAGAATATTTTAGGGTTGAAGCAGTGTATACCTATGAAATGAATTTAGATGAAATTTATTCCAAGTGAAAGTGAGACACACTGTAAATTGTATAGACATACTTTGCTGCAGACACGCTGATAAAGTATCTAGCTTATTTCCCGAGTGCCGCTGCTGTTGAGCTCATGTCACCATTTCCACTTTCCACCACTCCGTTTCACTTTCAAGAGCGGAGCAGCAACAGCAGCAGCAAAGAAGCCCTGAAAGAGTTATAAGCAAGGGGAAATGCTGGTTGCATTCCCTCTACGTATGTGAGGCGAAAAGGAAGCGAGCAAGTATAAAAAAAATAAGGGGACTAAAGTCATTAGTCATTAGCAGATTTGAGCAAACATGGAAGGAGGAACAAGTGTCTCCAGTTGATATGGATTTTAGATTTTTTTAAGCCAAACTTTATATCAGCAGTTGAGCAGCTACCAGGAAATATCAATCATTTCTTTGGAGCAAACTTTATACTCGGGGAGAGAGAGAGAGCGAGAGAAAGCAGGGGAAAGCGCTACGTATTGCAATAATTTACTTTCACTTTTGCTTTCAAGAACCTGCTCCAAGTTTCCCATAAAATCCGACCGAACAAAAATATAAATAATAATAATACCCTTTTTCGACGCAACATTCTCCTTTAAAAATTCTTAAAAAAATGTCAGAAAGTACTCCACCACGGTGTTTATAACTGAACACAATTTAAGTGCAGCTGCGTTTTGAATGTTTTGTCAGAGTAGATTACTTTTGAAATTTGAGGTTTGCAAATTTAACAGAAGGCAAACTTTCTAGTTAGGTATTTTCATGAAGGATGTGATTTTGATACTTGCTTATGAGGTGATTGTGCAATGTGAAACGAGGGAGGGAGGCAGTTATTTTCAGAGTAGGTGGTGGTGGAAAGTAGAGCTCCCTTCTTTTGTGTGTATGTTCGAGGTTGGATGGAGTTCAGTTGACTTGGCAGAGCAGAACCTAAAAAACAGAAAGAAAGTGCACACAGTATGTCGTACGGCACAGGTACATGCCTAGTAAAGAACCTCCATCCCCAATTTTCCAATTTACGAGTGGAACGCTGGGTGAAAGTAGAACCTCACAGGACCATCCAGGCTGGAGCGGAGAGTAGTTATATATCTGTGTAGTACATGGGAATGAAAGCATAAACACTAAAGCAACTTTACCGCCATGGAGTTTTTAGTGGGAGTGAGAGAGGAAGAGAGTTCTAAAGACAAGTTAGTGTGAGTATGGAGTTGCCTCTCCTTCGGTTTCTATTTCCATTCTCTTTTTGCTATCATCAAAGAGAAAGTCAAGCTAAGAAATAAGCCTAGACCAAAGACACGAGAGAAAAAGCAGATGCGTATTGAAAGAAGAAAGGAGAAAAAGAAATATTAGTAGTTCTGCAGCTGATGCTCGATGACTAACGGAGATGACTTACCGCTCCTACTTCTATCCTACGATTTTTTTTAACTTGCACTATAGCAGTAGATGTAGCAATTCACATTTCTCGGCATCGCATCTATACGAACATGTATAAATAAGGACGTGGAGGGCTACACAATGTACAGAACAACTAACTAGCATATCATCTCTAGAGCTGTCTTGCTTTTCTCAAAGCTTAGGATGATAGGGGAGCCACTAGAGTCATTCTTTTCCTATATTCGTTGATTGTATCGCCAATATCAGGCCAACTTCCAATATGGCTGCTTCTGATAGTAAAGGCAAGTGAAGACCATTCTTGTTACATTGCCCTATGCTCTGTCAGGACTGTACAGCTTAAATGTAAGGCATCCACATTTGTAAATAGCTAACGCTTCAAGTCTTGCAGTACATATGATGGTCCTTTCTATATTAGGAAAGTAAATAGGAAAATGTTCATAAGACTTTTTTTCAGCTTTCTCTACATTTATTTATTTTCTTTGGAAGTCTTCAATATTTTGCGAATCTGGCCAGAAACCACAGCTAAAACTAAGCCTGAGACAGCAATAGCAGGGCTTGAACCACCAATCGCTTTATTTGTGATCATTTATGAGTCCTACTGTGCACTAAATTTCACTGTTTTCTCCAATTTAAAACTTACTAACTCTTCTTCCTCTTATCGATCTGCTCCCTTTCACAGTAAAACTGAATCTCAGCGTCCTATTAGTTTGTTTTTATTGATTTTCTGTTAAAGCCAAAGTAATGTTGACATGCAAAAGAATTGTATTTTATTCTTTTCTCCCTGTCAGTTAGTTCGTCTATCTGTAAACTTGACTTAAGCTCTTAGAAAATATATTCTCTTAATTTTAAAATTATTCGTCTTGAGATATCGTATATCGTATCGTAATATCCATAGTAGTAGCACTAGACTTATAGTTAAAGCTTCTTAAATTAGGAAAGCAGAGATAAAGCTGGATTTGGATTTGAATTTTGATAAACTCTGTGAAAGGAAGAAGACAAGGGAAGTGAAAAAAAGCGTGAGGGAAAGTAGTAGTGGTAGTCGTAAAAGTGAAAGAAAGCTATGTTTGCATTGTATCACAATATATTTTCCATTTCAGTTGAGTTATTCATTCAAGTGCAAGTCTCGTCGAGGACGACGACTGCCACTCCCTTCACCGAATGAAAAAGTGTGGAAAAACATACCTATGTATGAAACGGCTTCTTTTCCTTCCCTTTTAAGTCAAAATATGCCAGCCCACCGCTCATGTAGTGTATTATTATTCTTTCCCGAAAAATGTCTATAGTACAACGACATTTTCACTAACCGCAGAAATTCCGGATAAAGAAGAGAAAAGAAACCAAGAGAAAGAAGTATACGCGTTACTTTCTCTTCGTTTATTCTACCATGCCTTCCTCTCTCCCTTCAGTAGATTGGATTCAAGTCGAGTGTGTAGAGTTGTCGACTTTGTAAATATTTCTGTAGAGAGAGTTAGCTAGAGAGAGTGGCTTTCACTTACGGTTTACTAAACCGGATGTTTTCACATTCTTTTGGTTTGTTTTGCGTAGTCATGGAAACTTTTTCCAAAAACGTAATCGTCAGCATCGTGGTTGTGTTACTCAATACTGTCCTAAAATCGTACGATAATACATGCATAACGCATGTCAAGATGCATACTGTAAATCTACTTTCACTTTCACTTTCATTTCGCCTGAGTATTTTCCTAATTCTTTAGATCAAAAGGAATTTCAAATTGTGCTCCAGCAATAATTGTATTAAAGTGGATCCAAAAATGAATGCTTGCTTTGGTTACCGTCAATCGATTTCAAGAAATCCATTTCATTACATTGGAAACAATTCAAACCACTCTCGATCAACTTTTGAATTAGTTTTACCGTTTTTTCTCGATTGATTTTTACTGTTCCTGCATAGCTTAAACATGGAGAAATAAACACACTTTCAAGAAAATTATTTTCTGCGTGTTTATTTATTCATATAAATGTACTTACATTCTTAATGAGTAATTACATAATAAGAAAGGTGGTGAAAGCATTCCACGATTTGTTAAATTAAATATTGCCAACAAATTGTAGTGTAGTAACAGTTTTGCAGTGGCATTATAAGCTGTTGTTGTTGTTGGTGGACAGCAGTTCATATTAGTAATATTTTGGAGAAAGTATTAGCCAAAAAGAAAGTAAGCATTAAGCTATAGAATACTAGTAATACAATTGCGGCTTGTAATACATACATATTTCTATAGTAGCTAATCCAGCAGGCGATATTACAGGAAAAAAGTACTACTGTTGTAAGCTACAATAGCAGTATTATATATACTTATATTTTGGCAAACTTGTATAAACTAAAATGGTTAGAAATTCCTACACGTCATTTTATTTTCTGTACACTCGCATTTTGAGTGAAAGTAGAAACTAAAAAGATTTCTATTCTCCTGTGCTTTCTCGTTTAGTTTCTCTAAATAAATTCTGGTTTGTTTCATGCTTCGCTGAGTTGCTTTTGGTTTCTATGCATCTTCGACTATCAGAGTTGTCTTTACCTCTCACATCCAACCCCCACAAGGAACCCATTCGTAATATTTATGACTCTTGCTGTTCTGTACACTGCTTGTTCTCAGTCCTCACTGTGTGTCTTTCCATTAAAAATGGTGCGGGGGTGAGTGAAAGGAGACATGGAAAGGGGCTAAAGCACAGAAGCTTACATTACGAAGCTGTCCCTTTTTTCTTGTTTTTATAACTCAGATCTTGGTGGCTGTTAAAATGTGAGCTAGTGTATTCTACTGGTAGAAACGGCACCACTTTTCCTAAAGCCCAGCATTCCAACCAAAAGCATTGCTTGCTTTTACTCTTCAATTCAGAGTGAATGTAGAACCAACTCAGTGTTTTACCTTAGTACGCTAGTAGTTTCTTTATATATACTTATTTCTCCTTTTAAGTATACCTCCAAATCCGTGTAGTGAGAAAGCCTCAGGGTTCAAGCCACTGCTTTGATTACTACTAGTACTAGCTCCTGCCTTCTATTATACTCTGGAGAAATTCCATAAACATTATATTAAAGATATTTGTTTATCTTTGGAGAAAATCTGGTGGCACTTATAACATTATTGCTTTCTTTTGCTCTCTGCCTTTCACTCCTTATATTCTATTTTCCACTTACGTGCAGGGTTGCACAAAACAATACTCCTCTTTATTGTGGATTTGGGATTAGATACACTACATAGAACAGTGAGAGGTAATGAAAGCAAGCTTTCCTTCTTAAAAAACTTGAAAGCTGAGGAAATATAACCGAAGAAACGTTTTTCTTACATTCCTGCAGCAAAAACAAACGCCGTTTTCATAACGCAACACGGACTGCAAATATTTTTAAGAATAAAAGCCATACTGTACAATAAATTGTGTATGTTCAGCTAAAGATTTTCATTTTGTATATTATTTACATGAAATATATTATTTGAATAGATTTTTTTAAAAGTTTGGATAGTTTTTTGTTGCACTATTACCAACAATATGAGTGAAAACTTTCTCCAGCCTGCAAGTACGACGGGTGGAAATGTGACACAACCGGAAGTCAATTTAGATTTGAAAACGTTAAAGAAAGTACTAAAATTTTATACAGCATGCACGTATATTTTAGAAATATCTATATTGAATATTTTAGCCCGACCCGTTTTTTATATACGAACTACCCTAGAGAGTCAGGAAGCGATGGATTTCGTGCCTACTACCTCCGAAAGCTGAGGACCTCAACAGGCGATGAGTGAGTCTCTCCCCATCTCGTTTCTGGTGATATGTAGACTACTAAGGAAAGTTAGAGAAAGTGTAACACCATACGTGGTGGTGATACAATTTTATGTAATGGAGCAAAACTTTAATCGGAGGAAATATTCAAGTTTGTTATACTGTGTAGACCAGCACTAGTTTTATATTCATAGGTGTAATTTGAAGTCTTGGTAGAATCCTAAACGTAAGCCTATAGTCTGTGTAACCTTATGGTATAGATACGCACAAGGGTATAGTAATGGACAGCATAGGGAATAGGGATAATCGTAAACTGAGGATGAGTGAGGGTAAAAGCGAGAATGACTAGAATACGATATCTTTCTCTGGGTGCTTTCAATGCTTTTACATGGTGGTTGTAAGCCCTTGGAAAAATTCTCATGCAACGTTAATAAATAGTACTCGAAGACGAAGACGACCTATGCAATTTGATATTCTTCCCGTTTTTTCCCTCTTCGTATTTCTCTCTCTATCTCACTTTTCCCTTCTCTCCCAGTCCTCTTCATACTTGCAGTATAACTTTGGCAACTGGCGTGAACTACTATATATTTTTCCCTTCCAGCTTTCTTTTATGGCTAGATTTCTATGTCTCTGTTGGACAGGATGGGTGGATGGGTGGATGGGTTGGCTGGTTGAATGGTGGGATGGTGGTGTCTGCCAATCCACATTTAACACAATCCAGTTCCAGTGCATGACGATGTCTATGCCGAAACCGATGACGATGGTAGTCATGGGGAATCGTAGTAATTCTGGTTCTTATCCCAAAATATTCTCTCTGACACATACGACTCCTTCGGAATTGGAATTGGATTTTCGAGTTTTAGCGAACGAGGAGAATGAACATGGACAGGCCCATGCATTCATGGAACATGTAGGGCTACACATTCAGATAGATAGAGTACCATATAGAGTGCATGTGAAAGGGAAGGGAACGTGTGAGTCCACCTTTACTTTCACCCGGATAGAAATAATAATAATAATAGAGGAGATACTAGATGGCTAGAAAGCTACTGGCGAGGTTATAGCTGGGGCAGTTATGGCAAGTATGCAGTTGATTTGAGACAAGAAGGAAAACCAGAACGTGAACCTATGAAATGAGTTCCATGTGCTGCATTCATCATGAGCATTATGCAAATTTAGGGAGAAAGTGGATGCTTCCAACTTGCTGCTCTCCCCATCCACTTTCTCCAAGTGAGCTCCCTCTTTCACTCTATTCATGTAGGATGGGAGTTTGTTGCAAGTGAGTGAGTGTGGGCTTAGGCCACCATAAAATATCACAACTATCATCATCATCATCATACGCTTGCTCCTAGCTTCACTCCCCATGCTCTCCTTACTCTCACTTCTGCCTATAGACATTTTTCCTATGCAAGCAAATATTAGGTAATGCAGTACAGTGGTGCAATGCTATGAAATAGTTTAGCCACCTGATAAGTATGCAGACATGAGAGCCGTCAGTGCACTGCTTTCTCCTCCGCTCCCAACTCTCTCTCTCTCTCTGGAAGTGGCTGCTCTCCTTAAGTCTCGTTCCGGTGTAGTGTAGTCAAGTCTGGTTCAAGTTTGTATTCCATTATTTCATACAATCATCTGAATTACTTTGGTTGTTTCATCTCTGCCGCTGTAGCGAGGCTCCAAGACTAACTTATGATATAGTGCGTACTTCTATAAGTGCACATTTCTTCTCAATTTGCATGTTTGTATCGTTTTGAGTTAGATTGGAATATACATGTGCATATACAGCTCGCGAAAAATATGGCCAGGGTATGCACATGAAAGTTTGTTGAAACGTTGAAAGTCATGAATAGCCTGAGCATGAATACTGTATGCTTCGTACAGGGAGAAAGATATCCACTGAACCTGATTTCATGTTTCCCTCAGGTGATACATAGAGTAAATTTAAGATGTAATCATCTAACTTACCCCAACTGAATCCTATCCAAATATTGCATTCACAATAGCGCCTGCCCAATATCCATGTATGCAAAGGTAGTATTATGAACTTTCTATTTAATTATCTTTTACTCTAGCTCTTCCATTATTAAATTAATTTATTCAATATGGTACGTTCATTTTAGGGCACTTTAAAATAACTCTTGTATTCTACAATTTTGAACAACTAAAAAGCATCCATTTCTTCAAAAAATGTTTACAAACTTTTCAATAAAATTGACAAAAACCATCTTTCTATGCCAAGTAACGATAAGTCTAACGCTTACAATATTACATCAAAAACCGTTATTTAGTTTAAAATATTGTGAGTTTTATGTTTTTGTAACAACTGGAGATTTAAAAGTATTGGCCGGGTCGGGTCTATTTAGGTCAATTTGATAAAAACAACCCTTTATGGCTAGTTCACAACTTTTTAATGGTTTCTTATACATATTTTCAGATGTATAAAATAATTTCCAATCCATTTTAAAAATGTTTTATACCAAGGAACCAATAAGTCATGTTTTGAAAAAGAATGTCCCGTGACCCCTAGATTTTCGAAACCTTTCATACATAACCTTTGCTAGGCTATTTTGTCACACTAGTTGAGGATTGGCTAAATTATTTACTTAAATGAATATGTTTAAACATTTGGGTGTATCCTGCAAGGTACAGAAACTAAACTAACCGTTCATATGTACGTACTGATTCTGCTCAGTAATATATGCAAACAGTTAATTTTATATTACGCAATATACCAAGTATACTTTTCGGATACCTACACATGTACTTGTACAAGCTGATACTATAACTACGACTAAAAGAAGGAATTACATTAGCTCATTTTGTATTCAGCAAATGTATCTAATATATCATGCATAAAATTTATAAAATAGTGTATACACTCACCAGTGAGATAGTAGAAAAGGTATTTTATTCACGATAAAGTTTGGTTGGAAAATAAAAGACATTGGGAGTTAAAGTTTGAATTACCTAAGAACTACTGCCCCTATTATATTAGTGTACGCAAGTAAAATCTACAAGCTCATAAAGTAAGGAGAGATGGTATTATCGACTAAAATATTCTGAAGGCTTTCCCTTCTCAAATTAACAGAAACTCTAAACCCAAAGAAAAGGACTAAGCCATAAATAAATCGTGAGGCTAATGTTGCTCAACATCTGGCGATGGTGGGCGTAGGTAGGAGGAATAGTGAGCTAGAGTGTAAGAGAGAGAAAGTATTGGTAGCAAGTCTAAAAATTATGACTAGCTAATATTATAAATCACTATATCGACATCTATCATAGGGTACACTTTCATTCTACTCAATTTTTTAATAATGTAGGACTTCATTTTTTACCATTTTTCTATAAAAATCTTTTTAATTTAACTAAAATTCAGTGTGCAATAAAAATGAAAAATAAATATCGTTAGTAATAAATCGTGAAACAATGAAGGGTTGTACAAGTATTGTTGCACAGACAAGTGTACAGCATTAATCGCTTTTAGAGTTCGGAAATTAATGGCAGGAAATACGACATCCGGAAAGTTCCAAATTATATGAGCACAGTTTTTAATTTCCGATTAAAATAGCAATAAAATGAAAATTCCCAATCAATGCACTCAACCGTTTTAAATTTCTGCGCTTTCTCCACTTTCTCCGCTTTCACTCATGGTTGTGGCTAAACAGAGTTTATTTCATCGTTTGGCTTTTCATTTTGATAGTTGTATGTACATACAAGGGCAACATTAAATGAGGACACGGCGAACAGAAGTTGCTGAATTAAGTCTAATCAAGCTCATTTCCTCTTTCATTAGCTTCATGTCGTCCTTCGTCCTTTCATGTTTCTCTTGTAGTTGTGTGCGTGATGCGGAGAGAGAAGGAGGGAGTAAGAGTAAAATTAAGCATACTGTCTACCTATTTTGCTGTCACATTGCTCTTTGTAATGTATATGCATCAGACATGAGGCAACTGATAGAAGTTGTTTTAAAAGTGTTCATTATAATCAATAGTGCCACGTTTTTTTGTCTTCTGCTGTATTAAAAAAATTTCCTTTTTTTGCAGCCTAACAATCTTTGATTTAATTAATGAAATTTTAATAATTGTAATTGCTAGAGACGCAAAAATAGAAAGACTAGTGATAGCCTTTCCCCTTTTTTCATTCTATGTCAGTCGGCCTGAAGTGCAAGTAGCACTGTACTACTTTCAAGTATACTCTATTTCGATAACCGATGCTAAATTATTGTAATAAAAGGATTGTAACGATACTGAAATAGTTATATATAGCATCAATTAGCCAACTAGTTTCAAGCGATTAGCTTTTTTGTACGGAGTCAACCATTCTACGTATAACTGGGTTGAAACAAAATAAAATGATGTCCTCTAGGGTTTCGTGCAATTTAAAAAACAAAATTACTTTAAAACTTTACTTATTTTACGCAAAAAATGAGGTCATTTTTTAAACTCTAACCCTAAATTTTGGTTAATAGAAAAAAACAACAAAGAAGAATTCATTCTTACACTGAATTCAAGGAGGTATAAGATTATCCGTGCTACAGAAACAATACCATTTTTGTCGCAAACTAAAATGTATCTTATAAATTCAGTTCCTAAAAATCGTTGGTTTGTACATATGGCAAAAAGAAGTTACATATATAGGAATATTTTAAGGAGTTGCGATATGTAAGATGTTACGGTTTTTATAGATTGTATGGTTACATATGTTAGACAAGAGAATTGCTTGGGTTGAGTCAGGTGAAAGTTTCTTTTTTCTTTTCCACTTGACTCTCTACTTGTACCTTGGGGTGAGACAGAACAAGAGAGAGAGAGAGAGAGAGAGAGAAAGAAGTTTCTCAAGGATGAAGAGAACAAGAAGAAAAAGGAAAAACGGGAATAAGCTGGCCCTGTTCATGACTTTTTGGTTGCTTGGTTGGTGCCTACACATTGAAGAAAATTAGTGAGAGAGAGAAAGTGAAAGCGAAAGGGAGATCATGGTTCTCATTTCAAGAGTTTTCACATCTCAAGTGTCTGTATGTGCGTGCGTCAATCTAGATTGTAGTACATCTTCCCATTATCTGATAACTAGAACTTTCTATCTCAAAGAGAAAGTTGTGAAGCACATAGAGCTGCATCAGGTGACTGACTCCGTACACACACACACACACTCACAGAATCTACTTTTGAACGTCCTAGTATTGCAATGCAGAGGCTCAGTTGGGCTGAGAACAAAAATAGAGAACTATGGAGTAAAGAGATAGTCACCTGAGGCACATGTAGTTTCGCGTCATAACGCGTTCTGCCTATAAGTTACGGTGTACGACAATTACACTTATACGGCAATGTTACATGCATTTTAAGTGCAATACAGTGAAATGCAAAGCCTTTGTTTCCAAAGCCCCACCATCTCATACTGCATGAAAAAACCGAGTAGAGAAAGTTGAATCTTTTACCGTTACAAGAAACCATCTTGGCTGTACATTGTTTGGCTCATACGTGTGTTCACATCTGCGTGTCGCTCCAAGCATATAAAATTGCTCCCAGCTCTTAAAGTAAAAGTGCGGTATATAAAGCATAATTTAATGGAAACTGGCTTGTTTTCCTCTAGTCCTACTACATACTTACAGATTGTAGAATGTCAGGATTGCTCAAGTTTGAACACCTGCATATTTCACGCTACACTAGCAAAACTTCGAATGCGTGCTTTTGATGGTTATAATTTTAAAGACGGCCTTGTATTAAAGTATGATACAGATGTATCAATACTTTCTTGAGCTATGCACTTAATATTCGTTTGGGGACGAATAAGCTGCAATGCATAATTATAAAAAAAAAGCGAAATCTTTAAACCTCAAAAATTTAAGCAAAAAATGAAAAGAATAAAAGACAACGCGCGCATCCAAGCTTAAGTCTAAAATGAGAGTAAAACGCAGTGCAAAGCTAGATAAATATAGGAAGTTAGCTAAACGAAAATGGTGGTGTATGTATTTTAAAAAAATGAAAGGATAAGAATAGAAAGGTGATGTTGAGGATTGGCGCTTCGATTTGATGGGACTGGTTTCCTTTTGAACTGTAGGCTTGTCAAAAGGAGTTGGATTCATCCGATTTGATCAGCGTGTAGAGGCAGAGAGAGCCATCCAAGAACTCAACGGAACCATTCCAAAAGGCTCAACTGAGCCTGTCACAGTCAAATTTGCAAACAATCCAAGCAACAATACGAAGGCACTTCCACCGCTCGCCGCATACCTTGCAGCTCCCCAAGCTGCGGCTGCAGCTCGTCGCTTTGGAGGACCCATTCATCATGCCACAGGCCGACTGCGGTACATACCCCTTTCTCCACTTTCCACCAGGTGAGCTACTGCTGGAGCTCATCTCAGTAAAACAAACTAGTGCAATGCTTTCCCCTTTAACCCCAACCAACCCCAGACAGAATCAACCTTCAACCTACACACAACTTGCCCTCCACCCCCTCCCACTAATCTCACATCAACAAACTACTTTCTCCCATAGAGCACCCCTACAATACAGTGTCCTGTAATGACATGTATAGTCTTTGGCTAACTGCTTTGCTTCAATCGCTTTGCTTCTCAATATCTGCCAGCATAGTAACCCAAAAACAAATCAACTAAAAATACTTTCTGATTTACAAAATGGACTGGGGAACATAACTTCAACTATAAACCTTATAGCTAATAATCTAGATCTTGTAGGGCAACAGTGCAATAACTTCATTTACTAATCGAGACACAGTCGTTAGCGATGCAAATCCATTTTTTAACCCTGACTTACAACTACGAACTACATCAAAAGCACAAAATTTTAACTCATTACCAGAGTTCGTATCTTTAGTTGAAGGAAAGATGGTAAAAATGATTAGTACAATAAAAAGCGAACATCAAAATCTATAGCGGAAACCATCATTTTAATCTTTTAATTCTTGTATTAATCATATAAAAATATATTGAAAACTTTGAATTGGAATTACATTAATTTAAAGGAGGAAAAAACGTTTATACCTCGTTTCCTCCCACCCAAACGGTCTCTACTATAGTTGGTTTTCTTTTTAGTGTGTATTGAATGCTTTGTGTGTTACATACACTGTCAGGGAATCTTTGTACGGTATAATCAATTGCAGTAAAATTGCCATCATTACAATTACTATTTTGATGTATCTTTGGGCTACTGTAGTAGTGGTTAGAAGCGTGCGTGCGTGCTCGAATACATAATAACGATTACACGTTTGACATAGGCTCGTAGTCAGGGATCACCTTTGTAGGTTTTTAATCCTATACGTGGAAAGCAATCTCATATTAAAATTTTTATTATTTGCGTACAAAACATACAAAAACGAGAAAGACCAGTGAGCACAATTGATATATGCAAACAAGGCTATAGCTTTAAAGCTCCTTGTAAAGAAAATGAGGAAATATTATTGCAAACCTAAATCTATCTCCCTTTGTTCAACTTTTTACAGGTTACATTTGGCTGTGGTTTTGATTTGTTAGGCAAAGTATATAAAAACTGAATTATTTTACCATAGTTTTTCTTGATAATCCAGATGTGTATTCAGTGTAGACAAATACAGAGTGAGGAAGAGAAAGTAGCAAAATTCAGTAAAATCCACGTGGGTTTATGTAGCCATCCTCCTATTTATTTTGAGTGAATTACTCAACCCAACTGTGGTGTAATGTGCAGTTAAAAAGCATTAGAGAAAGTAAAGCTATGAATTCATGAGATCCAGAGTCCACGAGAGAAAGTAGTCGAGAAGAAATGTAAAGAGTAAGGATAAAGGACTAGAGGGAAATTTGTTTTGCGAATTTCGTGAGAGCATTATCGCTCATCTAATGGAGGTCCCAGCATATGCAAAGTGTTTGTCTATAGGAGAATGTTAGTTTTATTTTTTGATTACGTTACTCATCACACACCTCCCACCGTGTCAGGACAGGACATTCCAGACCAGAGCATCCCATGCCACTACCTCATGACTTTCTACATTCATTCTTTTATTATTAACACGTCAACTCAAATGGAGAGAAAGCACACTTTCTACTTTCTCTGCGTATGTCTCAGGAGCACGCTATCCTCTTTTCCTTTCAAATTACGAAGATAATATGCATATGATTATGTATTACTCTCTCGTGTACTCTGTACTGTTCAGCAAAAGGAATTTTTATTATGCTTTCTGTATCTCTCTCGCACACACGCGTCAAGGCTTCTGGTGTGAGTTTTAGGCAGAAACGTGTACATACACAAAAGTGTGTTGGAATTCGAAACGTACGATATAATGAAATTTCTAACTCTAAAAAACCACCTAAGAGTTTCCCGTTTCGTACGTGCAGATACACATATTTTCACAAGCCGAAATTAATTTTTAAATTCTGATACTATGGTGGTTGCCAGATAATATTTGTTCCAGTATGTAGTACGTGAGGAAGTTGGCGTGCACGGACAGTAAATTTTTCTTTAATGTGGTTGAAAGTTGAGCTTTGGATATTGCGTAGTTCACAGAGTGGAGGACATTCGCTTTCAAGGGTGAACTTCTCTAATTTAAATCAAAGTACGCAAGCCATATGGTATAAGTTGATGGCGGTTGGACTGTTGTAGGTAGAACAATCGTTGGAATGTGCAGCCTTTAGTCAAATTATAAAAAAGTATGCCATGTGGGGTACATGGTTTGGGAATAGAGTATCAAAATTACTAAGGGAACACTTGACACTTTAAGGGAGGCCAGGAAAAAATGCAAAATTACAAACCTATTTTCCTATGTAACGCATATGTAATCCTCAATTCAAAGTTTTCGTGTACAATGATGATGCCTCGCAACTTTACGCTAAGCAAAATTACAGCAGATGAGAAGATTGTACTCTTACGCAAAAAGTAATTAAACTAAAGTAGAAAGTGCAAATAGTACTTTCTTCAATAGAAGAGCATAGAACAGAATATTTTTAAAGCCCCTTTTTTCTAAAACGAAAAACAGTTTTATCTTAACTGCCTTCGACATACTTACAAGACATTTTGTTTTGATACAGACATATATTATTACTTCCTACAAAACCACTTTATTTATTTCTACAGTTACCTACTATTTTTATCCTTGAATTTGTTGTTTATTGACTCACGATTATAGTTAAGGAGTGCATTGACGCCATACTTTCACCATTGATTCTATAATTTACTTGAAATTTGTTTCAACTTTCTTTCTTTCTTTGCAAGCCCAGCCATGCCAGGTCAGAAATTTCTGCAGGCGAAAAGAAGACATTGTTGTCGATGTCAATTTTAATTTCTATTTTCTATTTTCTGTTTTTTCTTTTCCTAAATCCATTTTTTGGTTTGTTTTCAATGTTATTATGTACTTACTTTCACCCCAAACTTATCCAAGCCCTATTTCATGTTTAACCACATTCCTATTTTTTTTCGTTACTTTAACAAGTATCATTTTGACTTGTTCCGGTTTTTATTGTTGCTGTTGTACAATATAATTACTAGTAAAATATTATACTAATTACTAATTTCGTTTATGTTTAACTATCATTTTAATGCTTAGAATCTAGAAAGTATATCCTTATAATTTTTTTCAGCACGAAGTACGTATTTTTTATCATACATGTATAAGTTCTTTGTAGAAGACCTTACGTTATAATTTCTTTTTACTTGTAGTAATGTTTTGTATATCAGTTTGCTATGTTACTCTTATTATTATTGTTCTATACGAGAGAAATGTCTAATTATTATTATTATTATCAACAGTATCGTTGACGTTATTATTATTATGATTATAATTTTAAATCCGATCAAAAATAGTAGGAAAAATTTAAATTTCAAAATTCCAATCGTTTCACCATAGAATTTTGAACTTTAAATTGAGCACATATATTTTTGATGAGATTTAAAAGGAAAATGTATCTGTTGATTTTTGTTGTTCTTACCTTGCTTTTCTCTCTTTTTGATTTTTAGCACTGGCAAGGCCATGCTGGCCATAAACAAAGGGTTGCAGAGGTCAGTATTCAATCTTTTTTCAGTTTCCTCATTTTTTCACACAAAAAAGAAGACTCACTTCTAAAAACAATATGATTTGTGCATTGTTCGTTGGTTGGTTCGTTCATTCGTTGGTTCCGTTTCCTCTCGTCTTACTCAACATTTCATTATGATTATCATTACAGTACCTATATATATATATATATATATATATTCTGCACCTATTTTCATTATCTTGTAGTGTATTATTATATTTCTTAATATATATTTAATTATTATTATTGGTCTCTCTACTACTATAAATAATTTCATGATTATTATTATTATTATGTCTATACGTATTCTTAGTATTGTTTCCCTTCATAGTATATCATTTTCTATCGCTCTCTCTCTCGTTCGTTACTGTGGGTGCTACATACAATTGAATCCTTATTTACCGGCTCATAATGTTTCTGTAGTCAAATTTGTTATTCTATTAGTGGGTAAACATTTTTTAGTTTACATGTTTTTAAAAGCCTTATACACATATTTGATTTCATTTGATTTAATTTTGTGGTTTTCGGGATGAATTAGTTTTTTCTTGTACACTTTTGATTGACTTTATTCTATAGTACGAATTATTTACTATTTCTTAAGGACAACTTCTTCAAACGAATCCCCAGGACTCGAAAAAAACACCACGTTTTTAGTTGATTTAAAATATGAAACCGTGTACATTATGTAGGGTTCCCTTTCATTTCTTTGAATACTCATTATTCTTGCTTCAGATCTTTTTATTCTTGATAGAAGTGCTGACTAGTTTATGCAATTCCAATAGACTCAATTCCTCTGATCAAATTTTTGTATTGAGCTCAAGGGTTTGAATTGATTGTGTCCTTGCAAGAGAACCTACACTGGTGTACCTACAAGTCCACTCTCTCAAAAATGGATTTCCAAAAGTTAGGCTTCGTTTTTAAAATTTTAAAATAAGCAAATGGTATACGTACAATTGGAAAGTATTTATTAATTTTGACAGCCCAAATGTTCCATTTGTAAAGTACGGCTTAGAAAAGCTATTAATTTTGAAAAAAGAAATTTTGTATTTAGAACTAAATTTCCGAATTTCCTATAACAGCAACTGCCAAATACTGCATACGCCGCAGTCTTAAGAATTCCAAGTACAAAACTTTTTGGCTTATCGCAGTACCTCATGACACACTCTTCCACTTCCAGTATTTATCTGGCTAGTGAAAGTTAAGTAGTGCTGTGGAGTATATTTAGAAGAAGCCCTGGATTTAGATGGGGTGTCAATGGTTGGATAGTTTCATGATTGCTATAAAGAATATGTAATGAGCAATAAATATTCAATTTCAATTTTTTAGCAGGTACTTTAGCAAGTTTTGTGTAGGTAGTCACCTTTACTGTCTCGCGAAATGGAGGAAGAGAGAGAGAGAAAGCGAGGGAAAGTACGACGAGGTATGTACCTGGCTGAGCCGAAGCCTAGGATTAAATTCGGAAATTATGGAAGAACGACTCCATTAGCATAACATACATTAGTGGAGAAATTATGAAATATTGAAATATGAAATGAGCGTTCAAAATGTCGGCGAAGGGATGTCCTGGACTGGATGTTGGGTAGCACGTCTATTCTGGGCTATACGCTTTATGCTCTATTATTTCATACTCAGTGCCTATGCCGTAGTGATTACCGGGAGGAATTTAAATTTACGATTTGAATATCCGACTGTCTCTCTTTCTCTCCACCACCGTTAAACAAACGAAAGGGAAAAGGGAACTGCCTTGATGAAGATGCTGATGCTCTTTTAATAATTTACTGTGGAAACCACCTACAGAATCTGAAGGTGTACATGCTCCCAATACTTTCTCCCTAGATAGACTATAGTATAAATAAATACGGATGCCAAGTTTCAGAAGAGAAAGCACTTATAAATAATTTTCCCTTTGGTGGTTTGGCTTTGACTTTGCTTTGACTCTGGGTAGGAGTGTGTTGCTTTCACTCGGACTTTCACTTCCCCTCCCATGAATTCCAACAATACACCATCTGCTTTCTCTCTATGACATGGTGTTGGTTCTGCTTCTGGATTTCATGAGACACTAATCCTTACCTCTAGACACATTTGAATATCCCCACACTCCCCAAAAGCCAGTATTATCATCAGAATTACTGGAATGAAGGAGAAGGAGGTGGAAGGGAAGTAATTATAGTTTTGACATGCTTTGTTTTACAAGTATGAGATCAAATGAACAGAGATCAACAAAAACGCCATGTACATACATACATGTGCATGTGTCTGCTTAGGGAGGCAGAAGAGACAGTATTTGTAAAACACATTTAAAATTTAAACACGGCAGCTTCTGTTTTTGTAATGAGAGGTATATGATACAAGCTTTGAACCCTTTCCATGTCTATAAAATGGACGAATTACTCAGAACCTGGGAATTTCTCTCATACGTTTAGGTGGAGAGCGTCATCGTTTCATAGGTTTAAGAAGTATGTAGCAAGTTGATTCAGGTTAATGTTCTTGCTCGAGGGAGGCGGATACTAAGTAAAGGTTGAAAAAACAATTCCCAAATTCTCAGTTAACTTAGGTACACAAATCAATTTAAACTCTTCAGTATGGACGCTATATACAAAAATTTAATCCTTAAAATGTCGTAGCCTCTCAGTTAGTCTACTTCTCGTATCAGTACTTAATGAAACCTTTGACTTGAATCCAACAATTTTCTACTTAAGTATAAATAAGGATGTATGCTTTAAAGAAATCTGCTTTCTAAAATGTAAGCCCAATTGACTCTGCTCTGTGACGTAATTACATCGTACTACTATATGCCTCCGTAAAAATTGAAGATAAAAATAAGCTAAAGTCATAAGAAATTCTATTATTAACAAACATGGATAAGTTCATTATAGAGTGTTCATTATTTCAAATAACCCAATATACAGTTCAAGTAGGAAACTATGGGTATAGCACCTATAGGCCAGCGACATTATGTTCAGACACTAGCGTAAGCTTTAATTGCATAAAAACATTGTGCTGCTTTTAATATGAAAATAATTACAAGACGAAAACTTTTGTTGAGGGAGATGAAGAGGAGACGAAAATAGTGATCCAAAATAGATTCAGTTGAGAAAATTGAATAAAAAAGTCAAGCGTTTTAGATGTAAGCTAATTAATACATTTACAGAATGAATATGTTACAATATACTACACTAAAGATTTGAAAACAGGTACAGTTAGAAGAGAACTCGGTGAAATTGGTAGAATTCCATTAGATTATTTATGGATGACAAACTCAGAAAACCAAAATGCTTGCTTGACACTTTTTGAAAAAAATAAAATGGGGTTGGAAAAAATTTAAAAAATGTAATGAAAATGTCTATTATATAAAAATTCTAGGTACTCACCGCTGGCAGGTGATCTGTTGGCAAACACAGTCATTCCGGGAAATGCTATGAATGGAGCAGGTTGGTGTATCTTTGTCTACAATCTTGCCCCTGAGACGGAAGAAAATGTTCTATGGCAGCTCTTTGGCCCCTTTGGAGCCGTACAGAGTGTCAAGGTGATCCGTGACCTTCAAACCAACAAATGTAAAGGCTTTGGTTTCGTCACAATGACCAACTATGATGAGGCTGTGGTCGCCATCCAGTCACTCAACGGCTACACTCTCGGCAACCGTGTTCTTCAAGTTTCATTCAAGACCAACAAAACTAAAACTGCGTAAACAAATTTCATCCCCTGAAAATAAATAAAAAAAAAATCTTGTCTCTTCACCACAACAATAACAATACTGAAAAAATAAATTAAAAAAAATTGACCCAAACAAAAAAAAACTTAAAATCCAACACTACCAACAACAACAACAACTTCTACTACATACAACAACAATCCTTTCCCCCAACCCCTTCTCAAGGTCCCAGCCATCTCCAAAAATATAAGTACAGATAAACAAATACTTCCACAATTTGCAAGAAATAAAAATGACAGTACAGTAGCATACTTACAATTTACAGTACGTACAGTTTACAACCATAGCGTCAGAGACGTTCAAACAAAAAAAAACAAGGATACTATTATTAAAAAAAAATTGAAATAAACGGAAGAAAGTTTGACAGACTTTGAAGAAAGTTTATATTTTGGACACAGAAAAAAATCAAAACTATAGAATTCAAAAACAGTATAAGAGTAATAAAAAAAAAGAGTATAAGAGTAAAAATTCTAGTGGACATGAAAAAAATGAAAATAACTGTAAAATTTGTAAGACGTTATAATAAAGAAAAAAAAAGTAATATTGAGTGAAAGTGAGTAAACCAAAAAGGAAAGTGGAGAAAAGACTGAGGATTGTTTTACCAAAAAAAAATGGACTGCTTGTCATTGTCAAAAATAAAAACTAACTCTAATAGCAACTTTTACATCAAGATGAGATCCAGTCATCGAGTCAAAAATAATATCGTTCAGTCACAAAATAAGATTTAGGAGAACAAGAAACTAATTTAAAGAATATATGTATTGTAAGAGAACAATTACAAGAAAAGGAAAAAAAAGCAGCAGGAGACAGGATCTATCCATCCATCCAGACCATCCATCCATCCATGAATTTTAAACAAACAAATATGTGTTTAAAAACATTGAAAAGTTTTCATCTAATTTCCCCTAAACATCACCATCTACTACTCATTTCTCTACTTTCTCTCCAAACATTCTCTCTTACATTTAATATGTTCTTTGGGTTGAAAAATACGAAAACCACAACAAGGAGAATTTTGCTTTTTACAAAGAGTAACAGTCACATGAAATAGCAACACACTCGCTCCCATCAACGACAAATCAAAAGAGAAAGCAAGAAAAATAGACAACAAAAGAGCATTTGGGGTTTCATTGGAAGAATGGACTGGACAGCAAAGGAAGCAAGACAAATAATACGCTAAAGATTAGCATTGAGAATGAGATAAGATACACGAGATTCTGAATTCTGAAAAAAAACTCTAGTCGACCACCAAATACCTAAATACCTATCTATAAACATACGTACGTACGTATACATATATATACCTACACACATATATATATACATATTTATACTGTCAAAACTTAAACTTTCTTTCAAGTTGCAAACTTTTCTCACACAACTCCCACCCCCCTTCAATCATCATCGTCCGCCCCTCCATAGATTTCTGGTATACCCTATACTGTATTGGATGGACACCCATACAATACATAAACGCCCCCATAATGTGCCCCAAGACAAAAAAAGGATCCAATTTTTAAAATTTAAAAATGGATAAAATGTTATATCATTCAATGTACCAAGTTGTTGTCGCAATATCCGGAACTACATATATTTCAAAGTACTTTCCCCTCACACCCAAATTCCACCCGAATGAAACTAAAGAGAAAACTTAAGAGATGAAAGTATGACATAGAAAAAGAATGGAAAGCAAGGAGGTTTTTACATGTAAGTGAGTGACATTCCAGTAAAATTAATGTATGTGCTGATAACTGAGATACTTACAAAAAAAACCCACTATACAATATATATATATATATTCATGATCTCTCTCATGTTCACAATCGGCCGTAAAAACGATTAAAATATTCTAAAAAAAACTAAAATATTATTGTAATACCATAATTTCTAAAAAAAAAAATGACAAATTACACTACTATCCTAGAATGAAAGGAGTCTCAATAACTTTCTAAAGAATCGCTAGTAATAACAAATAATATTATTATTACTCGTGCTGTAGGAGTAATATTATTATTAAAGAGCAAAAAATATCAGAATATTGGAAAACATAAATCAGAATTTAAAAACTGAAAGATGATTTTCAAAAATTGATTTGTTTTTGGCAAATACTAAATTACAACTTTCACTCCCGATGAAAGTAGTCACTGTAATTGAGAAATACTTGTCAGCAACTTGTGTATATCATAATGGATTGAACAGCTTCCCGTTTCAAACGTAAAAAGTAAATTTTCTGCCCCATTACAATTTAATTACTAGATACTTGTGTGTATTATAATTACAATTAACATATTACATTTAATTAAAAAATTCCTTTATTAATTATTTTGTGTTGTCTTGTGTTGTTTGTGTATTCCAAAAAAATATTTAAATATCTCTTGTAGTTTTGATTGATAGTTTAATAATAGTTTGATAGTTTGCTAATGCATATTATTAATTATTGTAGTACCCAATTTAACCGTGTTATGTGTGTGTGTGTTTATTCATTACAATTTTAACAATTAACAATTTAGAACTTGCTAATATTTACATTACGTATGCGATGAATTTAATTAATTGCTAAATGTAGTCATTGAATATATTACATTCAAATATTATTTAAAATATTTATAAATGTACTTGTGTCACGTGGTGAAAGCAAGTCAAGTCAATTTTAACTTAACCATCAGACAACAGTTAACAAGTACTACAATTACAATTAATTATATTTACATTTAAGTTAAGTTGTGACTGTATTTATTAGTATACATTTAATTAATGTAATCAATACATGATGAAGGTACATATATAGTAGACACACATTAATTTGGAATTTTTGAAAAATTAGGATGACGATGAGAAGCAAATAACAACTTTCCCTTTGATTAAAAATTACCAAATAATACATTTAAACGTAATTACTGTCCAGTCTGAATCAGGCTGGATATGTAAATTACATTTAATATGTATATATTTATTTATTCCCATACTTGCTCGCACAGTTTAACAGAAACAAGATAATTTTTCCATAATTGTATTGAATTTTTGGAAAGTGGAAGTTGGAAAGAAATAATAAATAAATATATATATATATATATATATATATACTCGGAAAAAAATAATAGCCGGAGAAAGCTAATAATGGAAAGCTTACAGAACTATGAACAATGAACGAGAAAAAGAGAAAGTTGAGAATAAAAAAGATAAAATAGCTAAACGTTGACATTAATGATCACCACCATCTCTCTACGTCTCTCTTATATGTATTAATTAAACATTAATTACTTAATTACTTATAAAAAACATGATTAAAAATATTACTTATTAATTACAATTAATTAAAAAAGATTAAATTATCGTACTTACTCTTAATGTACTTAACATTACTTACAATTAATTAACGTATATAATTATTAATTAACATATTATTGAGCATACTTATATAGAACTCAAAAACTATAAACAGACTAACATCAGCAGCTACCTATGCTACACAACATATAGTAATTTGATGGCGGAATACAATGCTATAAAGAGAAAGTCAAATGGGAAAAGTCGCAAAGAGAAAGTCAATAAAAACATCAAAAAATATTACATTGAAATGAATAACCCATAATTGCTATATGAGTATATGAAAACATTTTATGATTCTGAATTACTTGTACGATCACAATTAGTTAAATTAAATTACAAGTTTACGATATTAGTTGTTAGGATGAGCAGTGTGAGCATTACTGGTCTACATAAAAACTATCTATACCAAGTCACTAGATATACATATATATCTCTCTGTGTGTGTGTTCTGTGTGAGTTTCAAAATGTAGGAAAGGAAAACGTCAAAAAAATCCATTACAAGTTTCATAAGTATATAATTAATTACACTCATATTTTACGCACTAGTTTAACAAATAATAATTTAAAAAATCAAAGTAAACATTAGATTTAATCGGTTATGTAATTAAATTATTGTGGACTTAATAGAGCATTTATGTGTGTCTCCTCCATGTCGTCTGTCTGTCACTCTATTTGTCTGTCTGTATAAATTAATTAACATAGCTTTCACTATTCCATTAAAGCTTTCTCCTCAAAAACCCATACCCACCTGACTGCCTGCCAGTATGTTTGTGTGTCTCTCTCTACGATTATGTATAATTATTGTGTATTTTTAGGTAGACTATGTATTAATAGTGTCGTAGAAACAACAAGATCTAGTATTATGTGCGCTATCCCTACTTTTGCCTCCCTATCAAAGAATATACACAGAATATTCTCCTAAATTCCTTAAAAATTGTCATGTCATCATCGTCACTGCCTGTCTGTCTGTCTTGCGTAATAATTGACTGCATCGTTTTTAAACTTTAATTTATTTGTAGTATTCATTCAGGAACTTAAATTGAAAGAACAAATGCGTTGAAAACCAGAAAGGAAACGTTTACTACTTTTTAACTACTTTCCTTTAACTGCAATTTATTAGAACATAAATACTGATGCAACGCCGTATGTTTGTAAATAATTTTAATTATTGTCCGTTGTTAACTAAAAATTAAGAAGTTAAAAAGATGGAACTCAGACACACACACACGCACACTTGATGGTCCCCTGCTTGCCCCTGAAAAACAAATTTTCAAATTTTTCAACTTTCTCCAGAAGCCAGAATATGAAAGGGAATAAACTTATAATCAACTTTCTAATTCAAATTTTCAAGCATCAATTGGGAAAAGTTTTAATTGTCGTTGTTTATAAAAGTTAGTAATGATTTAGACCGATTTTGCTTATACAGAGATGTATGTATATACACATTTATGTAGTTTAGTCGTAGAAAGTCATTTTTGTTACTATTTTGAGACCGATCATATATCCATCTAATCGAAATATTTCAAAAACTGTTCAAAAGTATCCTGATAAATTACTTTAAAATTTTGAATGAGTCAAACCTTAGTTATGACACAGAGTAACTACGAAGGAATGTACTTAAATCAGAAGCAGGAAAGAGAAAGCAGCAGACCAAGACGAAATTATTGAGCAAAAACTCGACATTCTGTAAATGAAACGAGAGAGAAATCAAAAAAAAACGTACTACAATTAACAATATAAAGATTGATTAGAGACGAAAAGAATTTAGGACACAAATTTAAAAAAAATATTAATAAAAATATACAAGACAACATCTCACTTTTTAAAAAATCTTATATAATCTATACATATATATACAAACAAACATATATATAAAGAAACTTATATACCAATAACAATACCAACCTACCTATATAGATAGCTTATTATTATAAAATTAAAATTAGGGCTAAGGGAACTAACTAAATTATAGAAAACAAAACGAATCAAATTAAAAATCAATCTAAAATAACGTTAAGCGAATCTACGTTAAACTACATACATATTATATATATATAACTATAAAAATTTATAAACATATATGAAACATATATACATATATCTATATAAATCTGTTGTTGTTTGGTGGGATATAGAAATGGTAAAAGAAACGAGAAACTAATAACTTTTCAATTAATATTGGTACTAACAACAATTAATGCTAATTAAACTCTAGAGCAGGAGGTAACTAGAAACACACACAGAGAAACCGAAGAGAATCGAAATAAAAAATTACCAAAACTAAATTAATTACAAATAATATTGTTAATCTGTGGAATTCAAGGGTGGTTGAAAGCATTGAGTGAAAGTGGAAAGAAAGTTCCCTTTGGCCTGTTAAAACATAGACTTTATACAGTGTAGACAGAAACATTTGTTTTTTATAAAACTTTAAATCAAGGAATGTCAGTCAAGAAGCAATTTTTTAATGCAAACAAAGAAATAGCCCAAAAATCCTTCATAGGTTGATAATTTCAAAAATATTTACTGTTGACGTACTGCGCATACTAAGAATGAGCAAAATTTAGCTAGAGTGAGAGAAAAAGAGTAGGGGAAAGTGAAAGTAATAGTGAAAGTGAAGAATGAAATCATAAACGACACATGACATATGACCTGATCAAAAACTAAAAATAACCTAAGCTAACGTAATAACTACAATACTACTTCTAGAACATGCATGTACATCACGTTGAAAATTCTTTTGAAAAAGTTTTATATTTTTTCAAAGATATGAAACAGTGAAAGCTAAAAGTCCAAAAATTGGATAGGAGTGCATATAGACAGGAATTTCAAAATCAAAAATTAATTGTTACCCATAGGAAAGTAAAGGTGAAAGTAGGTTGTTAGAAAGAGAAAGAAGTCAAAAATTTGGATGATTCTATACGCACATATTGTCAGCTCATTACTTACGCCGCCATAATTTAAAGCATAACCGTAATATTTGTTTATTTAGTTTGCTTTCACTCCAATTTGAAGAGTTTATGAATCCCTTAATAGGTGTACAGAAAAGGAAAAACTACAAATCGAACGGTAAAAGCAAGCTTTCTCTAAAACATTATTTTAAATTAGATCAATTTTCGTTCGAAACCTCACAGTAATAACCCCACAATATGAAAAATACATCTGTCGTACGTTGTAGCTGGTAGTAGCAACACTAAATAATCTACATAACAATAGCCACACAGTACCGAAAATTATAATTTAACAAAAGTAACTAAGTAACTGATCTAACACTAACAAAATCAAACGCCTATTTCCCCTAAACAAACATTATTACTACTTTTAAAAGAAACCTTCCATTAAGATTTACATAAACAGCTAATTGATAGATACATGTAGAAAGAAAGGGAAATTGAAAGAATGTAGATGTTCTACTGTATTCCATTTTAAATTCAAGATTTTGAAACTTTTGAAATCACAGAATGTTCTAATCATGACGAAAACTGCTACTACTCCTGAGAGTAGTTATGATTAGGTATTTGTGGGGAAAATTAGGTAAAAACCGTTCATATAAAAATGCTATAATCGTACATGTTTAAAAACTTTACACTTTACAAATGTCTAAGAATGGTTAACATTATAAAGTTAATTTAATAAAAAAAAACATACATATTATGAAGCGTAATCACAATAATTGTAAGCTAGCTAACCGTATTTTGCTACAAATAAAAGACATGACAAGAGAAAAACTATACCAAATACCTTTTCAATATGTAGAACTTTAAAACTTTTACCTTACCTATCTATATATACACTTGATAAAGTGCATGTTACCTAAACCCCCATTGTGTTGTTCTTGTTCTGAGTGTACTCCTCTTTCCCAAATTATAAACCCCTAATAACTATAGTGCTATACTATAAAACGTTTGCCAATAAGAGTAAGTTTGGTGAACTATTGAAATATTTATAAAAAGCAGATGATACCATGTTTTTTACATTCAATTTTAAACGTTTTAAACGCGGGGAAAACATTCCAATTCCAAAATAATATTTGGTTCTTGTATCTGACTATGTTTGCTTTCTTTTTATTATTTGTCATACTTAAATTCCTACTGTTTAAACAATTAAACTTTTGTTGAATTCTACAGTACTCCGTATCCAAAAAAAGAAAGTAAAACTGAATTACTTGTAGAGAAAGCAAAAGAAATTTAGTTTGACTATAAGAATTGCCCTTGTAGGAAAACATTAAATTAAAATCAAAACCGTATGTATTGTGCTTTGTGTGTTGTTGCTACTATACTACATACTGTTATCTTACCTACATACATAACTTAACTAAAACTATGTATTTATGTCCTAAATAATTATTCAATTATTATACCCATTAACGACTTAACTAATTCTAATATATGATTAACGTTAATTAACAAGTAAACAATATTAACATTATTAACCATATATTATATATCACTACTATTAATTACATTACTAATTAATTAATTACTTAATTACAACTATAATTACTTACATTTATGTACTACCCTAAAACTGATTAGTACTTAATACATATGATTATAAAATACATAAATATATATATATACATATGCATCTAATGCGCATAGTTAATGCATTTTGATTATTACTAAAAATGAAAAAAAAATCAAAATTCTCTCTTTCTCTCTGTTGTTTTCTGATTTGTCTAGTTCATTAATTATTCGATAATTATACATCACATAGATTTCACGCACTTTCATTTAAATATTATTTATTTTAAAATATTTGTACAATTTGGATAAAACACTATTGTTTTCTCCTATTAGACTTTTTTTCAACTTTCACCCCAACTTTCACTTTCTTTTTTCTCTAGAGTTAGTGACAAATATCTCAAAATAATGATGTCTGAGAGTGACTTGCATGGAAGGAAATTCATATCTTTGCATTAAGGACGAAAATACGAAAATAACGATGCACAAAATATTTGAAAATATTTCAAGATTCGAGAAATAAGTTATATAATGAGAATGATAGGGCAATGTAGTAGTAACATGTAGTTATATTCTATAGGCCTATTTATATTTAACAAAACACACGTTCTTTTCTTTTACATTCTGTAAGGAGTAAGTTACATATATAATTACGTTTAAAACTGAAATTTGCGACAAATAGGAACTAGTCTACGATCTTCCCGTTTAAAAGAATAGAAAGTCAATCATTCCATGGTGGGCTAGAGTAGGTACATTTGAAAGCAATTGTTCCTTTTGTTTGAAACTAGTCATGAATGTTTTTGAGAAACATTGAGTCCCATACGTAACTGTTTACATTTTTGATCTCAAACTCGTACATAGTACAACGTTTCTACGTGTAGGTAATACAGTATGAATTTTTTATATACTTGTAAACGAAAACTTGATCTTCAAGTCATGTCAGCTTCCTCTAGTTTCCTCAATTCAATATAAAACATTTAATTTCAAAACAATATTACTTGGAAAAAACAAAATACGAATGTAATCAAGGTTTTATAAAATGATAATAATGTGACTAAATGACATTATAGGACTAAAACTAGCTATACATAGTATACATAAAATTCATACTAAAGTGAAAGCATGGAGAATACTTTGCTAATTCTTGTTAACAGAGAAACATTAAAAAGGGATGTGTAAATAACATAGTTACATTCTTACCCTACGGTTTTCTCTCAGGCCTAAAAAATATTTATATAGTGTCTCTTTGTCTTGATACTATAAGAAAAAGTTTAAACCGCAAAAATCATGTAACTTTTACAAATGTTGTAGACACAAAGAATGAATACCATAGATTCAAATAATACCTTTTTCAAAATTTTCATACAGAAACTCAAATAGTCACGAGCATATGAAAACAAAGAAAGCAAACACTTTCAAAATAATAATATTCAAAGAGTAGCTATCCATACGAGCTTTTGCAAAGTGTAGGTACTCCATCAAATAAAACCCAGGAAAGGAGAAAGTATGTTTTATAATATTGTTTCGATCAAAATTACTCATTGTATTAAAAAAACACCTTTTAAACTTGTTTTAGAAAAAATTCTTTTAAGAAGTATTCTACAAATTAGGCTTTGATTTAATTGAAAAATAACCAGTATAATTAATGGAAAAGAAAAGTATAATTTATTAAATAATCAACCAAAACCAAGGTGCTCAGTGTAATACTAATATTATCAAATACCTACATATAGAAGGCAAATGATTTTTGCAACTACTAGTACTAGTCATGGAAAACAAACTAATTGCAAAAGGAAGGTGGTGCAGAAAGCCGAGTGTTTGCTTGCATTGTAGCCGCATGTACTAAATCATGCTTTTGAAAAGTGTCAATGCATCGAGAGAAAAAACTAACTGACAAATACTTACAGCAGTCTATGCACTTAAAAAAAATCCTGTACCCTTTTAACATATACTATAGTCATACACAATTAAAAATACAGCAACCAAAATTACCTTCCTACCTAAGTATTGGCGGGGCATTCACAAGAGAACCTGTATGCGGAAAAGTATTAGAGCAATTTCTAAACAAAATTGAATTAAGGAAGCTTTATAATATGATACTTAGCAATAAGGAAAGAAAACTTTACAACTATTGAATAGAATTACAGTTAGATAATAAAATGTGGAACGTGACAAAAAAAAATCGAAGAATTTCAAAAGAAATCGGGTCAATTGACATGTGAGATTTAATTTAATACAATTAGTTTTTTAACTGACGCACAAAACAAAGCCCTGTTTAAAAAAGTAATTGAAAACAGATTCCTAATTTAATTTAAACCCCAAAATAAATCTATAGCGAAAGTGAAAGTCAACGTACTGGAAATTTGTTACAGCGAAAACGCCATAACTTTCACCCTGCTTTCTCTTTGGAAGCTGCATTCGTTTTTAACAGTTAAAATATGGCAAAAATTGTGTTTTGAAAATGCGATGCTTTCTTCAAAAACTGTTTTCAAAATATTCTTTAAAAAGTTGGCAAAAAATTTATTGTCATGAAAGATGTAATCAATCTTTATTTTGTGTAGCACTTAAAAATCTCAAATGTCTCTTGAAACCACGACTTTCTAAAATGAGATAAAGTTGTAATAATAAAAATCGGAACGTTTTGAAATGAGGAAAATGAATTGAGGGCAGGAAACCCACCGACCTATAGATTTACAAGCAAGTTTAAACTATTAGCTTATTTAAAAAACTACAATAATTTCAAACCAAAACGGACAATGAAATCGAAAATGCATTATTATAGCAGCGAATATAACAAAAAAATAGGTCACATTCAACAATGCCAGTAAATGAACGAAATATTGTAATTATTTAAAATAAATCCATTTAAATTCAATATACGATTTGACCCTGACTAGAATTTCATTTATACAGGCCCTTATACAGGATGGGGAAAAAATTAATAATGAGGGAAAGCAATAGATTTAAATCTGGAAAAATAGAAAGCATCCCAAAAGCTACCAACAATTTAAAAATATAAATTAGACTATTGCAGCACTTTCACTAACCCAGGAACACGATCATAGATACAGAAAAATAATTACAGAGAAAGTAAATTTTTACAAATGGATGAGTAAAAAAAAACATGAAACAGTTTTGAGGGAAAGTCAGCCTAAGAAATTTCCAAGAGATTATCTGTACTTAAAAACTAGGAAAACTTTAAAAATCCAGGTCCTGTTTAGTTCACCTATTTCTGACATGCATTAGATACTAAATTACATTTGAAAAAAATATCGTTTGTAAAATTTACAATAAAAAAAAATAAACTAAAAGAGAAAGTCCAATAATCGGCCGATGAAGATATTTAAAATAGTAATAATATAATTATAGGACTCAAAAGAGAAGGGAAAAAAATCAACATGGAAATATAACTATATGGATATAGGTATAGCTACTATACTGTAATCTATTATATAACTATAGGTACTTCGTCATGAATCTATATATAGACAAATACAGTATCAACTACAGTACTGTATAGCTACTATATGACAGTCCTATGGTTAATTATACATACATTTAAGACATTAGATACATAGACATATAAAACTAGTCATATTTAGATATATATATATATATATAAATGTACATGTAGTCAACATAAGTATTTTTACAGTTGATGTGTCCACGAAGGCGACACATAAATTACATAATAACAAGCTAAACTACCTGCAGCCCCTTTTCAAAAATTATCAGAAAATTAACTTTTAATTTCAATTCATTTTTTTTTCTTGATTTTTTCTTTCTCTACAAGTTTCTGTTATTTTGTGTGTGGCTTGATTCTGTAAGGAAACAATGCTGTGTTTCTCCCAGGTTTGATCTTTCTAAGACTTTGAGCGTGTCAAGGAAAAAATAATTATGCTAGATGCAGAGAATATGAAAAAGCACATTAATTATAATTATAATAATTACTATTATGAATGATTCACTAATTATGTAGGAGGTTTACTAATAATTTGTCACCAAATTAAAAAAAAGCATAGCATTTAATTAAAATGTGAGACTAATCATTACGAAGGAAGAAGGTATATAACATAGTAAAACTACATTTAAATTATTAATTCTAATTAATTCTATTGTTGTTCTTTAGGGAAAAAAAAAGTTTACAAGCAATCTGAATATGAATGGTAATTGTGTGGATGATGATTTCCCTTGTAGTCAACTTAAGTAGTAGTTAATTCTATTAATTAATTAATTAATTAAATATCTAATACATTATATTTGTCTCTTTATAATTACATTAGAAAGCAAATTTACATTTTAAACATTTTAAACAAGTTGGTAAATAATTAACTATTCCTTGTACCATTGTAGCAAAAAAAGAATTTGAAATGAGACACACACTCGGAATTTGGAAAATAATCACCATGCATACTTACATGAACAGCATTTAAGAGCAAATCCCGACTACAATGTACGCACGTTCAACTTGTCTTGAAAATAATATTTAAAAACAAAAAAACATTCTAATTATGACTTACATTAATATTATAATTAATCAATTAATTATTATCATCATTTCCTCTAATCCTATAACAACATACATATATATATATACATTAAACATTATATGTATGTATATACTATAATTACAATTATTATAGTTACAATATAATTACAACTAATTAATTGCATTAAATATAACCGTACTTTTCGAATACCTATAATTATACATGGTTCCTTTCTCTTTCTGTGCTCTTATTCACTTTCACTTTCACTTTGACACTCATTTCAAACACTTTTTTTCTTCTAACAGTTGAGTTTAGAGTCTACATACAATTAACCCAGTTTTATTTCGAATTAATTTCTAATTTTTTTTTTTGGGAAGTTTTCTTTTGGTTGAAGTTTTTGATTTGATTTTTGGCTTCATACTAATTCAATGGCTACCAATACGGCGCTTGTTCTCATCTTTGAAATTCATCGACATTTTGGTTCTACGGCATCGCCTGGCCTTATATTTACCAAACGACCGATCATCCTCAGCCAGGTCACACTTTCGTAATAGTTGACCTTTATTTTCCATTTGTTTTAACATTTGAAATATTTTCATTTTCAGGATTTTCAGTCCAACAACCATCACTCCATATTTGGGATCCATACAGTCAGTCCAGCACTACTACTACTACTGTAGAAAAGATCTATACGCAGAATTAATCTTAAAGCTTGAAACTGAAAATTACAAAGATCAAATTCTCCAAAATACTCAACCAAGAAAGATGCCCAGGATGTCCATGGATACATCATCATCAGCGGAATCCGTGGCTACCAAATGTTAAAACGAAAAACGTATATCTCAGACCCATACCCAAAAAAAAAATACCCGATGCGTACGCATATATATATGTAATTACTGTATGTACTTATAAATACATATAAATAGCTTATTGATGAATTTTACACAGAAATAATGTACTTAAAACAAATTATATTTAACTATTTATTTGTAATTAAAGGGGGCTTTGCTTTTTTTGCATGCGTTTAAATAAGTACACAGCGCGTCCATGGAATTCCGCAGTTGACGCAGTTTTTTTGCAAGTAAACTCAAAGAGGAGGAGGGATTCAAGAGTACTTCGTAGAGTGTACATATATGTACATACATTTGTACAATAAACACCATTTTACGTCCATACGACATGACATTTATGTATTTAATTACCAGTACACTTTAGCACTATATAAGCATTATTCAGATATATATGTATATATATATATACTTCTGCTTGAAGAAAATGTTGTGTATATTATCATTACAAATAATTTTTTCTTAAGCCGTCGATCGTATTACTCTCTTCGTGTGTGTGTGTCACAAATACTAAAACTTTATCGGCGGTCATGGAATGATACGAGCATTAATAGTAAACGGAAAAAAAATTAGTACTTATACAAAAAATATAATGAAACGTTTGTATTCAATGATATTACTATTACTATATATTATTATGTATTGCAAAGCAGGAAAGATGGGCATCTTTTAAACCAAATTATATGCGTAAAAGAACAAGGTTTGGATTTGCCGATTTAATTTAATGTGAATTATTATGATTGTAATTTTTAATTCCATTACCAAAATATTAGTATTATTATTATTCAGTTTCTGATTTTGGTCCAACTTTTCTTATTAACTGTGCTCATTTAAATTGAATTCAATTTTATTCTAGGAGCAAATTATTGGACAAGATTACTTTAAAAAAAAGAGCAGGATTGGATTAAATTAAGAGTGCTTCAAAAATTAATTAATTTCCGGGTTTTGTTTCGTTAATTTTTCGTATAGTTTAATTTGTACGTGTATGTATTTGTACCTCGTACTGTATTTAAGTTTGTGTGTATAATTCCTGTCGGTCCCTTTAATTATTACCTTTGACCTTTGACCTTGACCTTTTGAGTTTTTAAATGTGTTTTATCCATTTGTTCTTCTTCCAAGCCCTACAAACAATGACTGGTTCTGTACATGTATTTATTGTCAGTATGTTTCACGTCTCATAACGTTTAACTTTCTTACGTTTTTGTAACAATTGAAAAGAAAAAAAATGCAATTTTACAGAATGCTTCATACTTACGAAGGATCACAAGTGGTACTTATGTATTTATTCAAATTGTTTAAGAGTTTCCCTTTAAATTAATATTTCATTTTAATTAATATTATTATTATTATTATTATTGTTATATTATGATTATGATTACGTAGTTATGAGGATACTTGTTTAAATATTTGTTCATTTGTTTGAAATAAGTCATAATTTTAGTTCCTACGTTATTATTACGAAGAACTTATGAGCTTCCTTATAGAGTAACCACAACCACCGTGGAGAGTTACTTATAAGTACACATGAAATATGAGTAGCAAACAATTAATTTACTATTAATATAATTTATTTGTGCTTGTTTTATTTGAGTAAAATTATTATTAATTTTATTTATTATTTAATTATTAGTTTACAAATATTATTATATAATTTATTTACTGTATGATTTGTCAACAACTATTATTATTATTATTATTATCATTATTATTATTATGATTTATGCCTGCCCTATTATCTTTGCAAGAATTAAAAAAAGTTCAAACAACATTATTTATTTTTTTGTAAGTTGTATTATTTGCATTATTTTCTTTATTATGATTTCTAACACTGTTTGCATAAGGAATGCCGTTAAACAGTTCAAATCCCTCAGTATTTACATAGCTTTAGAACCCTCGCCCTTCACATTTGAAAACATTAATGTATTATGTCATCCATTGTATGTATTAATTTGCTTGAATTTCATGTTTTACTCTTCCAATCTTTTAGCAGGGGGGGGGGGGAATTTCAAAATATAATGTAAATGGGTTGATATAGGGAAAACATTTTCGAATCTTTCAAGACTTGGCTAGTCAAGGAGAGGGGACACTGAAACAAAATGACATTCCAAACAAAGAATTTCAGTCGTAAATTCGTGAAGCGTCTAAAGAAATATAAATTAAAATGTCCACGCTGCTGCTTTACATCTAAGTGGGTTGTATTAGGATCATTAGTGTATTATTGGAGACGGAAAATAATATTTAGACGACAAATCTTAGGGCTTAGGATCTTTAACGAATGCTTTCGAAGAACTACGCATCTTTCAAAAAGACTAAGGGACTAAACTACATACACACCAATCAAGGCGCAATAGCTACTGCATTTATGTATAACACTTTATCGAATACCGTATTTTACCAAATAGTTGCCTGGTGGAAGGGACATTTACGTTTGCGTCTGCTTTTAGCAATTCAGTCTTTGCCGGTTTTAAATACAAGGATTTTAAATACGGTAATTACTATTAAACTATTGTTACACATTTGTTATGTTATTTTATTATAACACAGGTGCTATATATTACTACATTAATGAGTTAATTACTTATTTATGATTGTCATAACTATAGGGACGTTCATAGTGTATTTATTACTTTTAGAGCTTTTGGATTTTACTGCGCATTCATACATACCTACATATGTTACGTTGAATTTTGAATAATTTGTTCTTCTAATCACTTTAAATATTGTTACTATTATTATTACATTTTAATTTTGGAATACTTTCGACTATCAGGATTTCCCCTTGGACGTCAGCTGTAGCTAGTGTTGATACTACTAACATGCATCCAAGCCAAACAACTTGAGCTAAGCCATGAACACAGTCAAAAGTCAAGGCCTGAGAATAAAGCCGTATTTGGTATTTCTAGAGCTTATTATAATAATAACGCATTACACATACAGAGAAAGAGAATTTATGAACTGGTTTGTAAGTAATTTGTTAATATTATTGTTACTGTTACCACTTTTTGCACCATGTGATATATACATTTCGTCAAGATAATAATATATTAAGCCTACAGATTCCTGAATAAAAATAAATAAATCAAGTAAAGTGACTTGGGATGTATTTTATTGGGATTATTCAAAATAGAGACTAAATTTGAGGTCCAGAGATGGAAACGAGGAGCCTATATGATTAATCTGCTATAGTATTTGACTCCCTCATGTCATCCGTTATAAGTGCATTAGTATTGAAGGAAAGGAAAACTTGCTCCAGCGTAGTCTCACTGAAGGCGTACTCTAGAACATTGTGAGTTAATTTCCCTGGAATTCAAAATTAAAGAAAAACATGGGATTTTTGTCAATTGTTTTCCACAACTTTTTAGAATTACGTCTTAATTTAAAGCTGTAGCGTACATCCTTCTAGTGTGGCAAATATTTCCGCGATGGAAATCACGCTGGTCTTTGGAACCGAGAAGATGGCTCGACTCCCAAAGAGCTCCACCAGTTTTGACTGGGGATAATGTTGGACCACAAAGAGGAATTCTGCAGGAATGTCAAAAGATCCTTCTTCATTGGGACTGGCAGTGGCCATGTATGCCACTGACTCTGTCATGGTAGACCTTCCCTCTCCTTCGCCCTCTGAAGTGACTTGTAAGGCAGGGCCACTGTCAACTGGCTGGACGAAGCCGATGGTGGCTGTAGTATGAGATTCTAAGGTGTAGTCGGAAAAGGCTGCTTTTGGCGTAGGACCCAGTCTCAACTCAATGGAGAAGCCCGAGCCATACTTGCTCTTCAAATGCTGCGGAGTTCCAATGCAAGCGATGGAGCCACTCTTCATTATTGCTATGCGATTGCACAGAATGTCCGCCTCTTCCATAGAATGTGTGCAGAGCAGTGCCGCTCGGGAGTCTGCAACATTTAGTAACAATAATATTCCAATTAGCCAGTCTCTTGAACATCTTTAATACACACATATCGTCTGTGTAAATGCAATTTGTCCCAAGTCCAGTGTATGCTTAGTTGCAATGTGTCCCAAGTCCAGTCTCA
>JAQFZC010000756.1:0-41142 GCA_034695205.1 Dicyrtoma fusca | reverse complement strand
AATCATTACATACGGAATTTTGCTACCCGAATTATCCAAGTATATAATACGCCATGTAAACTTATTTGGACTGTTTCAATGGACGGGAATATATATACAAAATATAACTATACGTAATTCTGATATGACCGATTGGAATTGTAATTCACAAGTGTTTGACCAAACACAAGTAGGTACCCCAGTCCCAGTGGTACATGTCCGGGCTTTAGTAGATCTACTACCTCAATTATTATTGCACACACGGACGGAAAGAGAGTGAGCAGACGTGAAAGTGAGGCTCAAGTAACAAAAAAAATCAGTTCCTACATTGCACTAGTGCTATACAGAGAAACACAAAGAGGAATTTGACGTTGAGTTTTAACGAATGCAGCTACTAGAACGAGAAGACTCATCAATTGTATCAAAGTGACAGTCATTTAGTGTAGTGGAACGGACTTTAAAAGGATCAATATGTATTTAGACAAAAATGTGAAACTTATTCACATACTATTTTGGCGTATTATATCGATCCACAGGGGAAATGTTATCCACGTAGTCTATGACTATGCACGTCACAATAATTCTCATTAGTTTCCGATTAACCAGTATTTTGTGCTAACCTTTTCTACTCACTGTGATTCTTCGGACTTTCTAGATAAAGTCAAACAAATAATATTATATTGTTGTTGCTATAATACTCCACAAAATATTAATAATTATGCGTGCCAGGTGGGTCGCTACTAATAAGGTCACTACTTTATTTCTCACGATATTTTTATACAGCCCCAGTGGCAGTCAGGGGAAGGTTGTGGAAGGGACGCTGGTGACTCATGAAGTAAGGCAATATTTTTTAAACTTTATTACTTACCTACATTATTGTTGTACCTACATTACTCTTGTTTTTGTTATGTCGGATTGAAAATCTGTGACATTATTTGATGTAGAAATGGGCGTTCTTAGACAGATTCTGCTTCTTATCTATACAAGGGGCCTTTCAGTACGAAATTGAATATGATCAGGTAAGCTTGCCTAGCTTTTACGGGTTTAATTACGAAAGACTAGTTATTAATAAAAAAAATTGAAGGACTAAATGTTAAATTATTACTGATTGTGACTTGCAGCATGCAGGTAATATCAGCCTCCTCATGTATCCTGACCTCCAATGGGCAAATGCCTATCACAATCCAAAAGCGAAAGTAAGTACGGAGATTTTCTTGTAATTTTGAAAGAACTTCCTAATAGGATTGATTGTAACGTGTAAATAAAATGTTAAGTAATTATAATAGCCATTAAGTAATGCTGTTTGTGACAGACTTGCGAGGACAAAGTCAACGCTTTGGATTTTGACAAACGACAAATGGTGAGACTAGAAGTGGACGTGGATGACTCGGGATGTGAATACGTCCATCGTCCGAAATATCGACGTCCAGTTGGTAACGACGGAATTCAAAATTTTACGACCAAAGTTGTTTGTCATAATGCACGGTCTTTTCGGTCAGCCAGGGAAAGATGGTGGTTTATTGGCGTCGCTCGATGCAATGGAACAGAGGTCATTGTTGTTTTATAACTAATTTTAAAGTAGTTCCTATGTAATTTAATTAGATACTTTCTACTATCACGAATATTTACGTTCATCTGTGATGATGGATGGGATTTTGAACTCATTCTTATCGGTATATGTGAATTTTAAACTCCTTGACTTTAACTTTGAATTCACTGACATCCTAGGGACTAAATTTAAAATACAAATTTCGAATGACCAACGGCATCCCTGGAGATTACTGGTACGAGCATTTCTCTGCAGATGAATTTTGTAAGTATTGCTTTCTGCTTGATAAATTCCTCTTGTTTTGAAATTATACTGTAATTATATAAAATAGTGAATAAGCTGTTAGTATATTCTGTAGCTAAATATGCGATAGATGCCAATTATGGAATCTCTAAATCCCCGTCCAAAAATGATAAAATACTAGTTGTTCCTAGCCTCTAATTTACATTACAAAAAATCTTGCATAAAGCTTTATATAATAGACTTAAAATGTGACTTTTGATGTATAACCTATCAACAGTAACAATATTACTGTAGTCGTATGCCATTCAAAAAGAATCCCAATATTTTTATATCACTTTTAGAAAAAGTAATTGATCGGTGAAATGTGTTTATTTAGATATACTCCCTATACTGACGGCCTATTGCTTCATCTACCTTTTTCTTCTATTTTCTGCACTTCTCTTTGCAGGTGTGTTAGTACATATTACAGGATTTAATTATATTTTTGTACCAAAAACTAAAGCAATTATAAGGAATTTTTGATCGTGAATATGGTATAATAGCACTACTGTACATTCTTTTACATTTTATTTTCAGTGGAACTAAAGTGCAGACAACTCCTTCACATGACGTACAAATTATTTCTTCTGTCACTTGGCTTCCACAACATTGGCATCATCTGCCTCTGTCTTTCCTACGGTCGCTATGCTACAAATGGAAAGGGACTCCCAACACTTCGATTAATCGGTGAATCTTTCCTCCAATTCCATTCCAACAAAAACAATGACGATCACAGTCAACAAAATAAGGCCGCTACGTACAATAGTTGATAGTATTATATTCTCATAGGCACTACAACTGCTGTAAACTACCGACAATTACAAACTATAACTAATAATAACTTTTTTTACTAAATTATAGGAGAAGGTAGAAATAACAGCGTACCGTACAGTAAAGCCCCAAAACAGTCATTCACAATATACAGCTATTACCTACTAACTAATAACTACAATTACTTAATTATTACTATTACTATTACTACTGGCTATTTTAAGTCATGTCTAGGTGAAGTCTAATTGTCCCTAGATCTGGCTTAGATCTAGAGATAATTAGATCCCTAGATTGATGTCAAAAGTACCTACATACATCATAGTTTTGTTAGTTTTAAATATATTGAGGTAATTATTTAGTTTTTGAATTTGATTTTCAAAGTTCGCATACAGCTCACTACTCCAGTACAATTCAACGAGAAGTTCTTATTAGTTGGAAACAAGCAGTTTAAATTTTGCTTCCTTTGATTCATTAGAAATTACAGAACTCAACTAAAATGGCCAAACAATCCAATTAAATAATAACATGTAAAATATTTAGAACTACTGTACAGAGGTTGTATGTACCGTGTACACAGATCATTTTATAAACCTTTATCAAATCTATTTTAAACTTTAAACACGAATTCTAACTGTCAACTGTTGACTGTGGTCTTTTGTAACAACTGTGAGGATCAGAATAACAATGATTGGTATTTGTGTACATGTTCTAGGTCGAATGTTCGAAGGACTGTGTGAGTTTGTCTTCATTTTTTTGTTGCTCCTCCTGGCCAAAGGTTACACGGTGACCAGAGGAAGATTACGTGTCGCGAGCGCCATTAAATTGACTGTCTTCCTTCACTTCTACTTCTTTTCCTACTGCTTTCTCTTCTTCTACCAGCAATACGTAATTAATTACTCCAACTACCTACAAAAACTAGCAAAACCGAAATTAATTAATTGATAATAATACTTCTATCTAATTATTACTTGTACTAGTAACTAGTAATACAAAACTGAATGAATTAACTCCATGGTTTTGTGTCACCTTTTCTTTAGCACTTTGACCCGGGTTGGGTGCTATACATCTACGAGTCACCCGCTGGGTATTGCCTCCTTGTTCTGAGAATCATCGGTTGGCTGGAGTTTGTGTACGCCATTTTCTTCACTCTCAAACACTATCCGGAGAAAGCTAGCTTCTACATCCCCTTCTTTGCCATCTACTCTCTCTGGTAGGATTTGAGACAGCTGTTTACAAAAATAACAATAATCTAGCTTTTACTGGACTGTTGAAAGTACCTACTACCTACTGGAAATATTAATTATTGTGAACATTTGACATTTGTGGATCTAAAGGATGGTTTTAAATTGTCTTGACAGGTTTATCTCTGGCCCGGTGATGATAATCATTTTTAATCATGTGATTGACAAGTGGGTTCGAGAGATGGTGTCAGTGGGCGTGGAGCACTTCATCATGTTCATTGGCCATGTCGTATTTTTGGTAATACTCACATTTTTTACTTTTATTTTGTTTTGCTTTTAATGAATGAGCAAATAAGCAAACAAAAGCGAGTTACATTTAAATAAGTAATCAACTGCACATCGTATGTAAGTACATCTATAATCCAATTAAAGGAGGGAGAGATCACTGGTACTAACAATAAGTGCCTGTACATATATGTATACTTTGTACTTTCACTTTTATTTTAAAGGCAATAAGTATTGTAATTGTAAGTGACCCAGCCTGTGGCCACTTGTGGCTAATAATGTTTGTGCTGGTGTCCCTGACAGCGTCAAACACCCTTTGACCCCCTGACAAGAATTTATAGATAATTTAGTTTTGTATTTACTATTAATTCGTATTTAAACTTCTCGAAACAGCAATCTAGTGTTTTCATCTTTTTGAAAATGTTAATTTCTAGTTTTGATGTTTTCGAAAATGATAATTTCTAATTTTGATCTTTTTGAAAGTTTTAATATCCAGTTTGATCTTTTTTGAAAATATTAATATGTTGTACTTTGCCTTTTGAAAATGGGAATTACAAGCTTTATACGTTTTTAAAAATGTTGGATTCAAGCTTCGACACTTTTTGAAAGTGTTGATTTCTAGTTAAGTTTTTTTTGAAAATGTTAATTTGTATTATAAAGACGAAGTAGCCTCCTGGCTTATCAGTTACGAGTAGGTTAAGAGTATATGTGGTAGTTTAGCGATTTCCATTTAGGTAGCGTAGCCACCGTGCTTTAATATCCGGGTATATTACTATATTTATTTCTGTGATACTTGACTTAAAGGCTCTCACAAGACCTTCGGCTGCAAATAAAAGTTTTCCATATCACGTAAGAACGACGCAGGTGGGAGCAGCCTCAGCCTATGGATACAGTACTAATGGCTACCCCAGTGACCGAAATGACTCTCATTCCTATGCACCCTCGTACATCGATGCAACCGGTCGAACTATTGACATCTTCACCGTCACGGGAGTGCTACAGGTAAAAACAAAACATTGCAATCTTGATCCGAATCATTTATGGTTTGAGTGCTACATTTATGCCATCAGATTTACTATACAATTACATACAAGAAAACTTATCGCATTGATTATTTTTCTTGGTCATACCTACTATAGCAACAGGGTGAATGCACATATGCCTATGTAAGTAAAGTAAGTACTTACGCATCTAAAAATATAAATTTAACTTACCTAATACCTATTCAAATCGTTGGCTACTGTCTTGAACTTACACTAGTGCAGTGGTGGGTGCATACATTTGTTATGCACACGCACACTATACATTGCAGATTGTCGACGGGTGCAATGCATGCCATGAGCATTTGTGCAGAGAATCAAAATGCAAGATCTTCTCACAATGCAATGCTGTGCAATGTCCCTAGCATGCTATTCATTTAAAAAATAGATAAAATGCACTTCGCCTTTTTGAGCAAAAATCATAAGATAGCTATGTTCATACATAGGGGTAAATAACGCTTTAACTTGCTAGTTTATCGAAGAAGCTATAGTCTTGATAGTAGATTATATATTTTTATCGCATATCATCTCATCGCTCGATTACGAGAGTACGATGCAAACCATCAGCGTTTTTCTGAAGTCCAGAGCATACTTTTTCATCGAACTTCCTTAAATTCAGAATAAGCTATCTACTGTGTCTACATTTATGCTCTTATTTAAAGTGTACTTACAATTTCTTGTACTACTTAGGTCTCCGCAATTATTACATCTTTTAGCGCTGCTAAAGGTATAAATACGACACTCTACATTTTAGAACATTATTAGCAATTCCAACTTTTGCCCTTTGCTAAGCATTAGTGTATGTAATTCACCATGTTGAAGCTTTGAAAATTATAGAATTACGCTTTGCACTTTGAAAAATTTATAATAATTGATAAGCCCATAGCGATGACTTGTTCTGTTTTTAAAGTAACAATCAAGTAGCGTCAGTCGTTGCACTTAAGAGAAATTTGCTGATGCGTAGCTTGTATTGAACTTTCATCGACGATATAATATATTCTACTGTAATAATAATAGTGACCTGTGACTGATGAAATTAAAATTCAATAGAGTGTTACACAGCCCGTCTCGGCCATAGGATCCCCCATGGATGTATTCAGCGTGAATCCCCACAATGGCTCCATCAGCACAATGAATAACAATAATAATGCTCTACCGGCCTTACCCGCTCTGTTCAACATCCCACCACCTAAGTACGACCTGGACAGTGCGTATCCCCACGAGACGCCGGGACAAGTGGCTGAGATGCTCAAAGAGAACGAAGAAACGGACGATGGGGAAGATGGGGACTCGACAAGCAGTGGACCACCAGCACTTCCCACTGGCTACAAGAACCGGGAGAGTGTCTATAAAGTTGACCCTTAATTAAAGTAAATATTTATTTAGGAATAATTACATAACTGTGAGAATCATTAGTACACATTTAGAAAGTAGCTACTCGATAAATGAAGACGAAGACAGTGAAAATGATCAAATAATTTGTAAAAGTTTCTGGAAAAGTGTTAAAGTTCCCAATGTTTTCCATCACACTCACGGATGCATGTACCTAGGTAGATTATTTCAAATTATTAATTTAAACTTGAATTAATTCTTTACCACATTTAAACTATTTATTGACACATGCCCCTCTGCTTTCTTCAAAATATTTAAACTTTCTCCCATGTTTGAATTATTAGTGGTGTTAGTATGCTGGTTTTTTTTATTGCGGTTGTGGATAAAACATTTTAGATTTGAATAATGTAATTACTACATTGTATATCATTATGTTATATCTTTCTCGGTATTGTGTAGCTGTTCATTTAATTACAAGTGGTTTATAATATGGACGATGACCGATGACGATTAGTAACTACCGGTGCGTATTTTATAAACTATAAACTACATACATATAAGTATAAGGTATAAATATTATGCAAAGCCATGCCATATTTAAATGCACTACAGATTTAGATTCAGCCAGAGACGGAAGCAATCAACGCACATGTAGTATGTAGTAGGTACCTAGGTATTTTCTTAGTAAGGATTCTCTTCCTAGAAGTGAAATGTTTTGTAAAATTTTAACCTTTGATCTAATTTAAGCTACAGAATAAAAGGATTGATCATATACATACCTTAACAAAGCATTACATCACATCTTGTCATCTAGTTAGTATACCCAGCTGGTCTCTAATTGTAGGTTTTTTTTATATCCACACGACCCAAGACCCTAAAAAGATTTGAAAAAACCATGCCCATGGCTAATCGTGAGTAGAAATAAGTGTGCAGTGCCACAGCATTCACCATTTGGTTGCTAACATTCCTATAGACACCCCTACAATTATATATTTTGCGTATTGGCTACATATATCCTTTCAGGTTTTCTGCTACATCTGTATTTATAAACTGTATGCCTACATGCCTTGGGAGACCGTTACCACATTTTTCGGTGTTATTCCCAAACATTAGACGTCATCATTACAGTTAGATTGTATACGAGGCATTATGCTTGACTGACACTGTAGAACAAAAAACGAAAAGTGGGCAGCTCTTCTCACAGTCCACAGGCTCATAGGGAAACGTGTGTACACAACTTACTATTAAAGGGTACGCTGCATGATTACAGTTAGAACCAAACACCTGATAGTATGATGCATAGATAATAGTGATAAGTAAGTGTTTGTAAGTTTTGAAAAATTGCAAAAGTCGCTTTTACAAAATCTTCTCTACCCAGACGAAATGATGATGACTTTAATGTGCGAAAATAGTTCAATCTTGTCATGGTGGTTACTTTGTCTGTATGTGTGGTCTGTGGCCATTAAGAATCTTTAACCAAAATGTTTCATTTTTTTCTTAAACATTTCCCCAAACTCTTGGACAGTAGCAAAATCACAATGCGATTCTCCACTATCCTTTACTGACTGGTGATGACATGTTCATGCCCGTGTCAAATACATACATAATACACGCAATATAATAAATTTGATTTACCTAAATGAAAACGAAGCTACACTGCGAAAGTCTGTAGATGCCACACACGTAAACGAAAAGTGTCCAACTCCAATTTAGCTGTCTATTTCTACACTTGAACTAGAATAGAATAGGAAAACCAGAAACTGTACGACACTACACTGACGTTCATAGTGAGAGGATGGAATGAAATTGAGAAATTGAGGAGAACGAGGACATCCTGTAAATAAAACAAGATCATTTTATTGTTTTGATAAAAAAAAATGATACTAATATAAAAAACGCTTACGCATATAAACTCATCAGAGAATGAAAATGCAAAATTTGGCATAGTCCACTGCTATCTTGACTTACTTTCAGTTCAAGAGTATCTACTATATTGGTCATTTTTTCTGTCGCAGAAATAATATGGAAACATACTTATTCCTTTTATTTTTTACAAGTTTACATTGTCCTTTATACAATGCCAAAAACAACAACCGCTACTGTCAGTTTACATTTTTAGAAACTGTGATATCCATAAATAATCTAGCTATTATTATCAAAGGGGCAAATTTAATCAACTCAGTTTGTTCGCTGTCACTCTCTAACATTATTATGGATGTACGAACCTACTTGAATCTGTAAGTAGTGGAACAGAAATAGGGAGGACGTCAAAAAAGTTGTAATGATTTTTACGGTTACTAACCTACATACCCACATGTATTTATACATATATATGAACCTACTTACATAATACATAATGTGCTGTATACCTATCTCAAGAACTCTTTAAAATGATTATTTGAATGGTTGGAAAGGAGGAAATATGACTGATTTCTTTCTTGCAAGTGTCAGCGTCCAGCGTTTACTTTTGTCACATCAAAATCCATTAACCAAATTAAGATTGCGATGCGTTTAATTTAAAACATCAATACAATTTTTTATGTTTGAGTCAGCAGCGTAGCGACTGAAGTTAGCACGGATGAAGAAGCATTACAAGCACTGCCTGTATTTATAGCACTTCGCTAGGGCAACTATAACTACCTACAACAACGTGGAAACACGGTGTATTTCATAGAAAGTTAAAGTTGGGAAAGATTTAATGAACAAAAATCATTTCGTTTCCAAGTAGTAAGTAGTACAGTTAATGGTAAGTTAAGCTCGAATTTATAATAGAAATGAAATGCTTTTATTTAAGGGTTAGGAAACGAAAACAAAAGTGAAAACGTGAGTAATTCAAGTGTGTAGTTCAATTCGTTATGGGGAATTCGAAATTTAAATGTTGATGCGTATTCGTTACACTAATTATAGGTTTATACAGAAATATATTTCAGAATTCAGAACGATATTATAATAAAATAATAATATATATATAGCTATGTAAATGCTAGACATATAGCCAGAATTAAATATTGAATTTGAAAATTCGACTCTTGTTTGTATTTTCCTGTAGTGGCAGTAGTTCAGCTTGGTTGAGTTTGATAAGCAGAGTAACAGTTTAGCACATAACAGTAAGTACAGTACTAGCTTTCCTGAATCCTATTAAATGAAGAAAACAGATGTGTATGTGCATACGGTGAAACGACTCGCTTCTTTGGCCTGTGATTTATATAATAATCAAATAGATGGAAATTATGAAAGAACTTTTTATAGAGTGTTCCTATGGACATACAGCCAACAGTATAACGAGTAGGCCATAAAAATAATTCCCCATGGTTGGTCTTGGAGCTGAAATGCTGTACAATACAAAATGCAGTATATGATTTGACTGCGTATAATTTGGGTGGAAGGTTAGTGTGGAGGTATGCTTCTATGCATATAATTGTACGATACAAATACGATAGTAGTTTGCATTAGCACCCCGGCCGAGTCAAAATGGAAAATTGCCGAGTTGTCGAGTAATAAAATAAACTTTTTGTGATAAACAGACAGAAAAACGCTTGTAATACATGATAATGATATAGTATGTATTGTATACTGAAGAAAACAAACTACCTAGGTATGTACTTACCTTTATTACCAACTTACCTACATACTTGGTGGCAATCAATGACTTGCTTGCCTCCAAATATCCTATTACAGACAGACCCAATCCAACCAATTATCCATTTTTTTTTAATTATCGTGAATATTTTATTACGACTACTGTACATGTAATGTATATTTAGGTGCATACGTTATTGTGCCCTTTGAATATGGACTGAACTCATCGATTTCTGGCCAACTTTGATTTATTCAGTCAATGCATATCGCCATCGCTCGCAATCAAAAATGCCTAGGACTACAGCTAGGTACATACAGCAAAATACAAAAATCATATGGTCATATAGATGTATAATTATTAGTAAATTATTTTTGAGTGCATAGAATTCAGATTCAGGACTGAAGCCAAAGTCGAGCAAAATTGTAGTCTCATTTGTGAGCAATAAATAATTATAATGGGAGTATATAGATTTCAGATTCAGGGGCGTACTTGTATATGTCACTGTAATTACTCTACCAGTAGGCAGATTAGTTTGAATAAGATGCAAATGAATACAAATGTATACCTTCATAGCAAAGGATATGAGGATCATGTACTATTTGAAGACATGGCCAAAAAGGAGGAAGTACATATATGTGCTGGCACGATCTTGTAGTCCTTTACCAAGATAAGTTTTTCTATTTTTCACTTTTTATGCCCTTTTAGGTTTAGCAACCCTTTTTTTGCCATTAGACGAAGACATGCTATACGAACAAAAAGCGGAGAACGAGGTATATGTATCTACTGTTCTCAAAATAAGTGTCCGGACAGTGGCATACACTACAGTGGAATCGTCCATAACTTCTTCAATTTGTCAATCACACAATAACTACTTACGCGCATTAAATTGTAGCAGTTTTTATGGAATTTCTAACAGTATGACACTTTAAGGTAATTATTATCTAGTCACCGCACAAAAATATAAATATGCGCAAAATGCCCAAGAGAGAGCAAAAAGTCCCGGGACACTTTTATTTTTCCCTAAAAAATAAGCCAGTAACAATAATATTTTAAAGTTGATATTTTGAAGGCCCTCTTTTTACTTCGACCACAGCCTCTAGTCGTCCAGGCATATAATTGACCAGATTCAGAGTCTGCAAGGTCAGCACCCTTCCTAGTGTCTTTGACACAACATTTTAAGCTGCTGTTGTTAGTAACCGGATTTTTCTTGACTCCCTGGTCCAACACTTGGTGATTGTGGAGTCATTTTTTTGGATCACTGTCTTTTCCGGAAGGTAAAATAGTTTCCAAGACCCAACGTTGGAGCTTAGCTTCTGAAATTTCTGCTCAAAATAACTATACAGAAGCCTTTGTCCATAATACCATCTATAAAATCTAGATCACCCGTTCCAATACCCGTCAGGTACTCCCAGTGTACTTCACTTCTCCAATGTTCAATAGTGGAAACAGGGTTCTTTGTATTAAGAGCGAAGACATCCTCGTTTTTCTTCGGCCACCGTTCCTGAAGAAATTTATTTTTGATTTATCAGTTGACCAGATACTATTCCAGTACGCTGATGTTTCACTAATATGAGTTCTGACATAATCTAATTGTTTGAGTCTCCGTCTCCGCGATAAAAGGTTTTTTCAGAGCCCTTATAAGTCAAGTCCTTATACTTGTCCTCCAAATGCAGTTCCTAATTGTTTGAGTGGTCACAATCTTTCCAGTCTCTTACTTTACTTCCTGTCGAACTTGACTAGCAACTAAAAATGGGGGTAGACTGACTTTCGTTAGAATTTATTATTCTTTCCGTGGGATAGCCACTGTGAGACGTAGATCTTTTATCTCTCCCGTGCGCTTAAACTTGCGACGATGCTAAAAACTGTAGTTTTTGGTACTATTAATAGCCCCGATAAGTGAGGAATAACTTTTTGCCATTTTAACCCTCACACTAATACTGAATAATTATGTCGCGGATTGCCGCACAAGTTTTAGCTGACGTACTTAGGTACGCCACAAGGTACCAAAAAACTAACTGCAGTTTCTAGCAGATACTGAAATATTGTCAAATTCTCCTGCAAAAATATATTTACAAGGAACATTAGTTAAAAAGGCTACTGACCGAACGTTATTAGGTAATTTAACTACTGTGGTTTGAAAGTTTCATGTAGCCTGTTTTACACAAACAATTACGGCTTCCTCCAGTTTAATTTAACTTTAGCGGCTGTATTATCAAGCAAAATTGATTTTGCACCGTACCACGGCATAGCCCATAAAAAATGCTACAAATATCTACTTGTTTTAATTTTAATACTACTAGAAGGAAGTAGCGAACCCACTTAGAATACCCACAAGTAAAAGTGTTCGAGAACTTATTTTGAGTATTGTACGTGAAGTGTGAGAGTAAGTGTACAGTTAAGAATTGTTGACAAATATACTTACAGTTTTGCGGTTTCAAAACATTTAATTTAACATCGACAATATTCCTACAGTTTAAAAAAATACTAAAAGTTTTTTGTCTGAGATTAAAGTTGTTAGTACTGTTATCATGTTGCCTTAAATCACTATCACTATTCAATACCATAGAAGTAGGAACTGTAGGAAGTATATATCTACCAGACGAAGGTCCATATCTGTAATCAGAGCAATGAAAGGAAGGCCACGTGCTCCATATATCTATATAGTAATTACTACTTGTGATCCAATTCCAATTCTAGTAACTCAAACCGCCTGTGTAAGTTCTTCGCAGGGAGATAGATAGATCCTTTTGATTATCGTTTTACACATTATGTAATCAATGGCTGTATTACCTACTTGTGAACATCCCTCAAGTTCAAGTTCAACTCAATGTACATACCTAGGCACTGTTTCACAGGGGAACAGAAAGCGGAAAAATCTGTACAAAAAGTCCTAAACTACAGAATGTAAATGACTTGTGCATTTTAATTTGTAGGTACTTTGTTTCGCATTCTCGATTCTCGATTCCATTAGTTTAGAAGCGTAAACAATATTGCATACATAAATTGTGCTAATAAATAATTCCTTTCATGTGTATCCTTCTGTCACCTGTGGACATTAAAATTGAAAATATTTGAAGTGCTTAAGTGCTATAACTAGTTGATTTATGAGCTCCAGTCCAGCGCAGCGTTCAACAGCCGTACATATAATTGTATACACTCAGCTCTAATTAGACAATTGTACATTGGAATTGAAAATAATATTTACCTTTTAGCTAAGGTTAACTAATTACTTTCTCTTGGAATCCTGTCAGACAATTAATGATTAAAGTTTAAGTGTTTTCTGTACAAACTTTCTGCTATACACAGATTTATTTGTTGACTGTGGATGTAAGTACCTCCATACATATGTAGATTTTAATATTGAATTTATTTCATGCAACCATAATGTAATGCACTACAGATAGCTACTACAAATAGCTATTTTATTTTTAATGGAATGCAAAGTAGAGACAAATTAATGTTGTCTGAAGACCTCAACAATTAGCCTTCATTACTAATTAGCATGGTTGTTGAGAAAATTAAATTTTCCGTGCATTTTTCCCACATATTAGTATCTGATACGGTTTGATGTTATTTGGATCATGGATATTTTGATTTTCTATTCGTCAGTCAAGTTGAGAATAATAACAGTCAACAGTATGTATGTTGAATTATAGAGCTAATTTTGATTCGAACAAGAATAAGTTCGTTACTACAGTGTAATGAGAAGACTGAGAATAAATTAAATGGGATAATTTATTAAATCGTAATTATTATTTTTGTCAACCTTGGAGTGGAAAATATACTAAGATTTAAATTTTGTAGGAACCTTATCTGTCTCTGTAAATGTTTGTGTGTGTGTGTGTGTGTTAGGATGGAGGAGAGGACCTCGACCTGCCCAGTTTCCTTTTTCATTTGTAAACAACAACTCCACGTACAGTTAATGAATTTACCAAGAAATCACACAAGTATGCTCTTTTGCTCTTTTGGCGTATTTGCTAATAATGTAATGTATGTATGTAATGAGACATTGGACTGAAGCTGTAATAACCTTCATTGATTTTTCTTGCCTTTGCACACATTTGATGCATGAACAAGCTTATTGTAAGTGTACTATATGCCTATGCCTATCAGATATTGGAATTGATATAGCAATTGTTTATCCATTCCCAGCTCGTAAAGATATATGTACATACATATACAGTGATGCACGAGTGCACGACCACGGCATGCATGTTCAACAGTTTTGTGTGATCTAACATTTTATACTACAGCCTATATACTACAACATATTAATAATTATTAGGTATACTTTTATTTTCACTTTATACACCACATTAACCAAGAATTTTTATGATATTTTATATACTTTCCTTCGGCAGTCTCGACACGACGTCTCACACTCACCTCACAAGACAAGGCACAGCACAGTGGAGGAACTAAATTCTCAAATCTCAATGTCACTTGTGCACTTTTCTTGAAACTTTGTTCCTTTGACTTGTCAGCTTGGGATTTGGAGTTTGGCCCTAGTGAGTCGAGTCGAGTCAGCCTTAATTTCCATTTCAATTTCATTCTAACCTTTGGACAAGTTTTATTAGTTTATTGTAAGTATGTAGGTATACTTGTTTACTACAATATCTGTAATATTATTTTTCTGTATTCAGTTACTGTTATGTTTCCCTATCTACACGAAGTACCTTATTCGAATACCTATGTAAGTTGAGGAAGACATCGTGACTCATGTACGTCAATGGTCAAGGCAGGAAATTAAAGTGTAGTGATAATGATGTTCGCTTTAGGTAGGAAGAAAAGGAATACATATATCACTCAGCTTTGCTTTTTTTTTGCAATGTAATTTATCTTACAAGTTCTTCAGACCGTTTGCTTGTTATGTAAGAACTGCCAAACTCTCATCTTGACAATGACTTGAAGGAGTCAAGTGTCAAGTATAGGGATACACGTCAACGTCCAACTGATGTACCTTGTGCGGAATTGCGTCCGGTGAATCCCTTCTATGCAATGCAATACATGGAAAAGATTTCCAAGAAAAAATTTTGCTTTTTAGGGTTTTCAATAAAAAATTACACCTGCCTGCTTTTTGCCCATGCAACTTTAAGTTTTGTTCTAGCAATTTTAACCAAAAGATGCCCAGTTTTTTCTATTAACATGGTTGTTTAGTAAGTACCTACGTAACTTCGTATTTTCCGTTATGAAATCGGTATATAAAAAAAGAGACCAACGATCAGTGACTATTGACAAGGATTTATGATTCGCTTCTTTGGCTGTAGTACATATTAGTTGTTTATAGTAGGGATTGCATGTTGACTGTGGGAAATATACAAAAACAATCCTTCCCTCTCATTAAAGCTGAAAGGAATCGACTGTAAAGCCCTGAACCTACGGTTACTTACATACGCAGTTGGGTTCAGACTCAGATTGAGTAAGGTTGACGTTAAGCAACTGTTTTTCATAATAAAAACGTGTTTGCTCCGAACTCTATAAAGTGAATAACAACCCGAAGCAACCTTCATTGACTTCAACCAGTGAGTGAGTTGGCCATGGCAAATGTGTAGACATGATTGTGCATGCTTGGTACATAGTTATTGTTAAACCACTGGAGTTGGAAGTCTTTGGAACATGCATACCTACGAAAATTGGATAGGTCAGCATCTCTAGGAAGAACGGCGCAGTAGATTTACATTTTTATTTATTTACTTAATCTAGCCAAGTTTTATTCCTGGGATATACATAGGTGGCTTTGACATTTTCATTTCTCGATTAATTACACACATGAAAAATTTATGAGGCTTTGTCTCAGGTTGACACAAAAGAATGTCGAATATAGGAAGTATATCAGTGTTCATATTACATATCCATACTATTGTTTTGTTATACTTTGAAGTTGAAATGTTTGCACGGATCAAAAATAAAAACAAGACCGAGGCTGGAGGTCGACCTGTAAAATGCCACGTCGACTTTACTCAAGTCCTTTCCTGCCTATGCGTATATACTTCTGTATTCTCGACTCGAATTCTGTTTCTGACATGATAATATTGTTGTTATTTCATATACATAGGTAGGTCTCTCATCCAAACAAAAGCCACACCTTGAGGAATAATCCTTGTGAATAACAAAATGCAATAAAAGTGTAGATTTAGAGACCAATATATATTATAGGGAGAAAAAACAGAAATTTATTGATATAAATGTTGGAATATTTAAAATCTTGTGAATTTATTTATGTAACTTCAACGCAACGCCCTAATAATTAGCATATATGCTATCCAGGAGTCCAGCAGACGCCAATTACCTCTGTTGCTTTATCATTTAGCAGATTTGAAGATCAAGATCTTCTACTAATTTAAATATAAACTAGTTTTTAGTCCATGAAGTGTAAGCCGCAAGCATCTTCATACTTAACATGTTCAGCATCTTTTTAGCGTATGTAATGGGCATAAACCAAAATGATTTTTTAAAAAAAAAGTCGAAACTCTTCTACGACGGATAGAAAGTCCGCGGGCAAAACTTATATACTAGGTAGATACATAAGTTGCAATCTAGTAAATGGTAAATGAATTCAAGACGATACAATTTTGAAATAGGGTTAGTAGCTGCAAAGGAGCCCCCGCTAGAAACCTGTTGCCTAAGGTGTGTCTGTAGATAGGGTTTTTCATGCGGAAGAGTGAATTTCGGTCAGACCCGGGATTATCGCTCTACTGACTTAAAGTACCTAATTAAACCGTTTATAGAATAATATTGCCAAAATAACGAAGGATCGTAGCCATCCTTCGCTTGGGAGTTGAGCTGCTACGCCCGTTAATTCAACACAATGCCAGCCTACACAAATCACTATTGGTTGGCCACGGCGCGGCGGCGTTGTGTAGATAAAAGGGTGTAAGACTTCCTTTGGAACTCGAGATAATAATAATTATGCATAATGATGGTACTTAATGCTCAACTTTATTATCTTACTTTTAATACAGTGTAGCATTAAATTATAATATACATGAAATCAAGCTAATAAAAATAAAAATAAAAACAAGATCAATCACTTTTCACGGACAATACTTGACGGTAATAAGTAGTATTCTGAGACAACCCTTGACGAACACTTCTCAATCATAATCTATGTAGCACCGTAAGTATTAAGTGTGTGCAGAATTCGTAATGTATTCAGTAGACCTACACGTTTTCACTCAGAAAAACAAGATTACATTGGGAAATATTTTAAATTACACAAGACTGCCGATGCGATGTCAGTTTTGAAGTCCAGCATGTGACCGGTGCGGTAGAGGAAAGAAAAAGAATGTTTGTTTGTTTGTTTGTTTGTATTTTCAAAGGTGATGTAATTACAGATAAAAGGTTCTGCCTGCTTCAGCTTCCATTTCTCTACTTCTTCAGCTTACCTAGGTATTGAATATTGAATGATATTTTTGTGAACTGAAATTATGTTTGTGCAAGTAATTCAGATGTTTGACCTTGGGCACGTCTTCTTCAATTCTTCATTGCTCCTTTTGTCCCTTGCCTTCCAATACTCGAGCTGATTATAAATGGAAATTTAATTCTTAATTAAAGAAGGCGGGATTTTAAAAATTATATAGATTTTCAGCTTTTAGCTATTTGTCAAGAATGGCTGATTGTTGACTGGCCGTACCATTCTAATACTAAAAAGTACTAACAAAATATGAAAATGATCTTATTAATTTAGATTAGAAGCTGAAACGGGATGGAGAGTGGGTAAAGATTTATTATTATTAATTCCTCACGCACAGCTCCAGCTCTTGCAGAGGTGTTAGCTGTGTGTTCGAGCGAAAGACTTTAGACATTTAGCAGTGCATTTATTTGACGACTCTTGTTTGATCGTAATTACACTGTGGCTGATGGCTTGCATTGGAATTTGGAGCCTAAAACAAGAATTCAAAGTGCATAAAGTGTCCTTTAATGGACGGCTATAATAAGATTGACCTGACATGCTTGACCACGTTTTTCCCTCGATCATGGGAATAATAAGGATTTTTGACTTAGGTATACATTCCGTTTTGGCAAGGCATGTAGAGATACAGAATGTGAGTGTAAATGGAACACAATGGCCTTCGTGAGGACGCAAAAAAGCAGAAATTAGAATGTCAATTCGTCCGTTGCGATTTGTCCAAGTATGTATCCCCACCACCGCACCACACCACTGCTGCATTGAACACAATACACAACTGTGTTTTTTTTTGCATTCGCATCCCAATATAATAAAGCCCTACATAGTATATGCGCCAAGGTAGTCAATGTAGTAATCTGTTATTTTGCACACTGTTGTTAGAGGTGAATTACTTGGGTATCCTTCCTTTCCTCTCCATTTCATCATTTCCATCTGAATAGCAGAAGAAAAAAAAGATACAAATCCTGTCGAAAATGAAAATGTAACAAGGCATCTTATTAGCACCTACTGACAGCCTCCGCATACATTTATGTAGTTGACTCTAAATAAACATTGGAATATCATCATTCATCAATGAAGCCGAGCGCAGTACGCTGTCCCATTTGTTATTATTTTTATTTTCAAAACTGGCCTCAATGAATACGATTTCGATTTCGTTTTCGATTCGCCGCTGCTGTCGATGTCAATGTGGACTTGTGCAAAGATACCACGGCCGGTAAAGGAAGCCAACTCAAATGAGTGTCTACTGGCGATACTTTTAATTCCAAGAACCTTACCTTTCTTTATATCGTTTTTACATTCACATTCCATAATTGATAATACTTATGGGACAAAGTGCATACTTTACGTCCACGTGATCTTTTACATGAATATTTCAGCTTTGAGCTCAACCAATACAAAATAAAATAACTATTTTAAGCCACATTTCCCACCAAAAAGCTTCCAACAATTATAGCAGCTCAATGCTGTATTTACATATGTAATACGTAGACGTCTGTATCTGAATTTTAATTATACTTACTACGTAATAAATCTATTGACAATTGCTGCACTGTATTTTTATAGAACTTTTCCTCTAAAAAACAAAGACTAATTCCATGTCTTTGGACCTTCGAATACACGTGTTATCGATGATACCTAAGTACTGGAAATGTAGACAACGACACCCCGAAATGCACTTTTTTTCATCGTTGACCATTCTATACTATTATTGTATAAGAGTTTTTCCTTTATATGTAGGTATATGGCATGGTTGCGCTGTAGACATACCCATCTACTGCGAGAGCTAAGGAAAAAATACTTGAATTATTGGACAAGCGTCTATAACTGACCATGTTATGCAATTTTTTTGATTGGAGAAACTAAAGGAACTTTTTAAAATGACTAATAAAATACTGAATTAAAAATGTAAAATTCTACAAGGAATGATCGGGGCTCTCAAAGAAACTGCGACGTACTATAACTGGAATACTTCGATTTTTATATCGTCAGTTAAGCGGGAGGGAAAATAGGTTACATCCAAAAATGTAAAACTGAACGCAAAGTAATGACGTAACCCATACTAATATCATGAACTGAATATAAATACAGGCTTCTAGAAATGATAGCTATAGGAAAATAGAAAAAACGAAAACAACAGTAGAATTGTAGATGAGTTGTGAGATTGAGAATATTTATATAGGTATGTACCTAGGTACAAAAAAACATCATCTCTTTTTATGTGCAACTTTTCATTGGTACTTCAGTTCAGTCAGATTTCTAGATTGCGCTCCAATTGCAATGTTTCCACGTAATAACTTTCGTCTTCGTGTTTATTGTCCAAATTTTATTTCAAAAAGTCATGTAAATCGAAAAAGGGATAAAAAGCTGTGTCCAAAAATGAATTTTAAAAATCCATTCACTTTTTACTTTAAACTTATGTTCCATACACAAAATATCGATTTAAATTAACATTGCAACACTTACTGTGGAAGAAACTCCTACGGAACAAACCTAAATGCGTATAACTATTTTCTATTTCGGTCTCAGTTACATATGTACATATTAGGTTTCTGTGTCGATTGAGAACCGATTGGGACTAATATTTTATTTTATCATTTTTAAATTATTTGTCATCGCTTCAAGAATAAGCAGAGCAGAGGCAGATCGAGACTAGACAGGGATTCATAGGCTGACGTCGTAGTCTGTGATTTTCGGCATCTAATGAGATCTCAATTCACTGCTCAACTTCCCTGTTCCTCTACAAACTATATATATTGTTGCTTTATTAAATTGCCTTTGTTATTCGTCTGCTGCGTATATTCTATATATTCTGCTTCTTTTCCTCTCTACCTTTCTATAGATTCTATTTCCATCGCCTGACTCTCATCTATCGTCTATCGTGCCGTGGCTGCCATGTCGCATGTTTCTCTGTATCTATCCCTACTCTTAATATTCTATTCAAAATAATTATATACATTTATATAACATGTTTTTTTGAGCAGAGCCAGAGCTATAATCTAGTAGAGCGTCGTTCACTTTTGTGTCAGTTTAATTTAAGAAGGAAAATCCGCTAAGTTTTCTATTTGAATATAAATCAAGGCAGTCGCAAGCACGTATGTAAATCTGTAACCGAATTCACTCAAATAATCGACGCTATATCCGTGTCTGAAGGAGACAGGTAGATTTGCAAAGACTGTCGATACTGCGTAAGCACCATTTTAAGTGTGATCTCTACTTTAGAGATCTACTATGTACATACTACTAATATTATTATCTATTACTTATCTACAGGACATGATGCATTTACGTACAATAAAGTTCTTTAAATTAGTTGGAGAGTTGGTTGTTGGTAATAGTTAATAGTCGTTTTCTTTCAAGATTTACACAGATTTGTATCAGTGTGTCGGCATCCTTATTATTATAGATTGTAAATTGTAAACTGAACACGGTAATTGTAAGCTCCAGATCGTGGCATGAATTTCCTACTTTAGTGCCTGCATAATTATCTACTGGTTCCCCGTGCTCCAAAGATCTCTGACCTGTATTTCAAAGTGTGGAGTACTTAATATGGGTTCAACATACATGCATATAAAAAAGGACTAATAAGTTATATGCCTGTCTCGCGCTCTTTGACTTATTTGTAGTGTCACTTGAACCGAGCAGAAAATAATTAGATGAATTTATATATTATGCCGACTCTAAATCTCTGATTTATTTCCATTATTGTGATACAAAACACCAAAATGCAAATCCTCCACCTCGTCGGTCATCTGTATAACGCAGAAAGATATTGTTTCCTCTCTAAATTGATATACTAGTGCAGTATTTTTTATTTGGATTTATTTATTCATTTAAACTATTTACGTGCTTAAAATTCCAAAGTCTTTGCATGGCTTTCCGGGCTCTTTGGGAATTTGGTGAAGAAAAGGACCAAGAAGAATTATTGCAGTCGGAGCATTATATGTTGCATTACGTTGTTATAATTTATACCAGCACAAATAATTGACAGCGATACACTCGTATTTTAACTAATACAGATTTATATAGATCACGTGTACTTTTGCCGAATCTCCACAATAACAATCCATCAGCGTCGTAGACGAGAGAGAGACGGAAAGATAGAGAGAGGGAGTCAACATGAAAAAGTGCAATGACACAGAAATGCATGGCATCCGGTTGTTGTGGTGAATTCTTTACTCTATTCTATTCCATTGCATTGGATTTTCCTATTTGCATTAAATCTGTCCATTGTTGTTTGCTTTGGCTTGGACTTTTTTTCATAGTACCGACAAATTGTAAGTAATAAAGGAAAAACTGTTTGCATGCATACCTTCGGAGCGATTATAAGATCTAAAATTACAAATTTTAATATTATACGCACATGCGTACATACCTGTGCATATGTACTATGATAATGTAAGTAGCATTCAACCATATCCTTTCGTTTGTTTAAATTACTACTTACCGTGCATTTGATACCGTGCGTGGTAGAATCATCAAGATTCTAAAGATGATATTTTTGAAATTGATAATAATAGGACGGGGGATGTTAGATCCCTAGATATTAATTTCCCAAATAAAACAGGAAGGAAGTAAGGATGGGGTTATGGGCATCATTGAGACAGGATCATGGTCATTCTGAGCATGCTAAAACTAATATAGTAATAGTATAAGTAAATCGGGATGGTGGACAGTACAGAGCGAAAAAATGTTTGAATGCTCTTCATGCCTATCATCTACCCTTGACTCTGCGTACATTTCTACAGCAAACAAAAGTAATGGGTGTCGAGTGTCGAGGTGCAGGTTTAGTTTTGATTACGTAGTAGATTATGTGTATACCTTTTTTGTTTCTTCCTTTTTGATTTTTGCTTCTGATTGGATGTGAATTTAACCTCTTGTACCATGGCACTGCAATGGTCTCTCCATCAATCGAATACAGCAAACTACGTAGGTATATGTACATACCTAAATGTTACAAAAAATGATAAAATAATTATTAACGAAAACAGGAAAACAAAAGATGCGAGTGCATGGCACAAATAGATCAACTGATGTTGTGGTTGAGAATTACGTATTTGATCTGTGAATGCGGTTTATTCTAGACTTTAGGACAAAAGCAGACGGGAAGTACAATTCTGTCCTGTCCTGTCAGTCTGTCCGTCCGTCCGTCCGCCTGTCTGTCTCTCGTTCTAAGCCGAGCCAGCTCGTAATAATGTATCATTATAATAATAAATCCATGAGGAGTAACTTTAAATGCGGTTTCCTACATTATATTACAGTCTACCTCCACAGTGCAGTGTATATAGACTATAGGGCCTTATTGAGATAGGGATGCCTGAGCGTTTGCTTGCGAGTGATATGTAGGGAAGCGTGGATTAAGGTGGAGTGCATTTCAGCATTTTACAAAGCCACAAAGCCCACAAAGGATGATTTGATCATGTCGAGAGAAGATACAGAATTGAGAAGACAGGGAAGATAGAGGCAGAATCAGATGTCGCTGGGCTGCTATGCTATTACTATAGGCGTGTAATACTTTGTCTACTTTGTTTTGTTCCTTCCTTCTTCGTTTCGTGGGCTGGAGTACCGACCGACCGACCGACGAGCTGATACGTTACAAATGTTACGATAATGATACGATTATTGTGAGCAAGGGAAATATTCCTATAGTGTTAGGACCAAAAGCACCCAGCACCAAACACGACAGTGAATGTCCGAAAAAGAAGACTCTTCGATACACCGTATCAGTATGCCTATGCCATTTCAATTTCAACTCTGTCGAATTTCAAAACCAATATAAATAATAGCACCTGGCAGCCAACCCCAAGTGCGTTGAATGCTGATCGAATGCTCACGCCGGCTTTCCTCCACGATCACGATGCAGACGAAAACTTCCCTGAAGTTCACAGGCAGTCAATAAGCGAGCTTTACGGCTACGGTTCCTACTAGGAAGGAAGGGATATTATATTATATCACAGAGATATTATTTTTATCACTATTATTATTACTATTATGGTGCAGTATACGGAACAGAGAGCTTCACAGATACACCGAGGCAAGACACAGAAAGAGAAGAGAAGGGACGGTCGACTAACCAACACACAGCAGAACATAGAGACAGAGACAGTCTAACAGAATATGAAATGAACATAAGAACTCGAGAAGAAACCAAAGTCTACTTACTCACTAAATCTACCTTCTTGGCTTCACATGGACTCGAATCCCTCTCTCTCCACTCTCGATTTTAAGCTAACAAAGCCATTTCAACTTCAAGATCTTCATTTCATTACGTATTCCCGTATGACCACTACCTTCGAACCCTTCCTCGACCATCCTCATTAGCTGTCGTACAGTGGTAACATTGGTCTCTGTGTCTGTTCTCGTTCTCTGGAGTTGCTGGAGACAAATTGTGGAAAGTGATAACTAAAGTAGAATCAATTTCTCCAACTCTTGTGTGAAAGATGGAAATGGGGGCCCTTGTACCCTTCACAACCGCTGCCCACTGACCATTGTCGATGAGTGCAACAGAGTTGACTGTTGAAAGTGTCCGAGTTGGTCCAAAAACGTATGGAAAAGTGAGCCTACAAAAGTGTCCATAAGTATATACAGATCGAGATAATAATAAAAACAAGAGGCATGCTTGGAAAAACGACAATCATCTCAACCTTGTGCCTCCGCTGATTTCACTGCATCTTCTGAGGGCAGACGAAGCAGAAGACGAGCAGTTGACGTTGGTACGTTGGACGTATTGGCAGTTGGCAGGGAGATCCACAGACGTCCATGCGTCTCACACCGCTACTCTGACCTTACAAGTCACGCCAAGCTCCCTCCTCGATCCTCACTAAATCTCATCTCTATTGTCACCGTCAGTTCTCAACTGTGCTTCTTCGGAACAGCAACAGGAGCGAGTCCAGTCCCACCTCAACGCTTGCAGACCAGTCCAAGCACGCTACATCGTTGTCAGCCAGTCAGTCATTTTTGCGTCTCTACGAGAGAAGACCTCTTCTACGCAGCGCATGGTTTCCTATCCGTGGAGTGGGTTTGTGGAAATTTGGAATTTCGGGATTTTGCATCCACAATTAAACTTCCCTATGACAGAAGAAGAATACAAACACAATTATTACGGAATATATTTATCTATTTACATGTGAAGTGGGTGCCACCGTAATCTTGAATCTGGAAGCAGACTTACAAAGATTAATTCAGTTCTCCTTCACACAGTTAACAGTATTAAATTGTTAATTATAGAATGGTTTTTTTAAATGTGAATAGGAGAGATAACGTAATAAATAAAAATTATTTTACTATAACTAAAGTTGACTTCTCCTTATTGTTAGGCAAACGGTGATAGTTGAATCCAGCACGAACAACGAAAGAGCAGTTAACAGTTCCAATTTCGAATGCCTAATTCATAATTTATTTAATAGTACACATCACAGTTATTTTGTAAGCTAAACTTTCGGCTTTCGTCGCGATTTCATCATTGACGTTGCTATTGTTGATCGTCGGTCGTAAGTTGTATGTGTTTGGATGCAAATAGAAAAAAGTCTTCACTTCTGCCGGCTGTCGTATTTACATTGGGACGGTTGAAACTGATTAGTAGGCTCCTCATCATCATCTCTTCTGAGAGTGGGCTCTATTGTATCTCCTTTTGTCCCATGTAACCAAAATATCATCATCATCATCATCATCATCCACAAGACATCATCGGAATCGAGTCGAGAGAGGAACATGTGCGAGATGCTTCAAGTTTGAAGTCGACAGTGTTTCAACACACAGATTCAATACGACACATCCTGTGATTGTGCGCTTGGTCAGATACATGTACAGGACAGTCACAGACTGAAAACACTGATGTAATTGGAACATGTGGGAGATTGAATTGAATTGAATGGAATTATTATTATATTAAATTGAGGTGTGTGAATTTTACTTTCGTCTCTCCCTTCATAAGCTCATAAGCAACAACTTGAAAAGTTCAAAACGGTTGATGGTATAGAACTAGAAGTCAGAAGTAGTAAAGAAAGAAATACCTACGTATTATTTTTACTACACTAATAACAATATAATTACTTTCATATTTGTTGGATCAGTTCACAATAGAGGTAAGCTCGTTTTTTTTCCCTTTTGTCCATTCAATCTGTGTATAGTTACCTATGTTTATGTGTTACTCTAGCCTCTCATCTCATCACTGTTGACTGTGCTAACGAAACTGAAATCTCAATGCAGTCTTCTTTCTTCGTATTCTTTGATGATACAGTTATCCTTAAAATAGTAGTTTGGGATTTGTTTTTTTTTTTAATTTAATAGAAAACTATATGCGAACTACAATGAATCTACTCCTGCGCTGCGGTAGATTAGATTCTGTAGTCTAGAGATAGTGTAATTTAATGTAACGTAGCGTCATGAAAGAATAAAATAAATGTGGGTCATGGAACCCAGACTCGTACTCGTTGTATGGATGTAGTTGTAGTTTAGTAGTTAGTAGTTCTGTAAGTGCCGTGTATGTACAGTAGTTTGGTCGTGGCACTTGCAGTATTATTAACAACATCAGTTCGTGTGAAATTGCGTACAAGTAGAGTCGTTTTGTTTTGTTTTCTGTTGTTGTATGTAAATCCGGTGGTTCATGCTATAGTTAACTTAAACGTCAACGTTCAAGCTGCTAAATCGTTAGTCTCTCTTTTGTTACGTAACTTTTAAGCGTACAGTCGGAATGCTCGATGGGATTATACAACGTATTATATTTTATGAGCCCAGGTACATTTATTTACTACGATGCGATGTAGCCATCTAGTCTACAGTCCTATTTACATAGTATAGTAAATGTATGTATAGCCGGGAACGGACTGGGTTTATTATTTAATCTTGGAAGGAAATACCGTAACCGTACCGTGCACGGGTACAAATATACATACATATAGACGGAGAAAAGTCACCTTTACAATAATTGACTAGAGAACGGGTTAACTGCTAGTAGTTGTTAGTTTTGCCAGTTAGTAAATTGACATATGTATTTCAGTAGCCACCGAGACAGGGACAGTGCAAAGGATGTAATTACAATGTGACACTTATCCGCTCCATTCTACCATTATTATGGTTCAAGACTAAAGAATAAAAAAAAAATGCTAAATGGTTACAATAAAAGACTGTCATGTCTCTCGATGTGTATGTACCTATACATAGTATGTAGCCAGGCTTTTATTTTTAAATACGGCGTATTATTTTATCTGGTGATGAACAATAATGAATTTTGCAGGACCTCGTTGGAATTCTACCACACGCTCAGGCTCAGGCATACATATGTATATTGTATGCGGTATGTGGTGATGCACATTAAAGATTGATCATTTGCTTGCTTTTGCGTAGCATTGTGTGCCTACTTTATGATATTGTGATACTGCATTGCGCTGGCAATAACATTATAGCAATAGCAATTCTAACTGTTCAAGTTTGAATATGCGAAGCTCGCTAAACCCTTCTCTGTTCCCTATAAGGATTACTTGGTCGTAATAATACTTTTTTATTGTATGTATCTGCGTGTGTGACTGGATTTTGTACATATATGTAGGTAGGTACTATCACTATCTATCTACGTATCTTCTACTCACTCGCAAACACGCAGGGATGGATGGCGACGAGAGAGAGATGGGAAACGGTCAATATATTTCACACATTGTTTTTATTTGGAAGTTTATATTATATGGATATGTAGAGAAGGCAGAAGTAGAAGTCCTCGTGTGGTAGATGAGTGAGTTGCATAAAGTGGTGATAAAGCCCAGTCCAAAGGAACACCAGAAAGGATGGAGATAGACTCAAGGGACACGTTTTCGTTTTAAAATTAAATAGAAGACACAGAGGCAGAGAACAGCCTGTAAATGTGAGTGTAAACTAAACGTTGTAGTAATATCAATATCAACGCAACGGTCTGAAGCATAATTACTTGGTGAACCATAAAAAATATTCACAGGCTATTGAATCATGGAATGGGCCGATAAACGCATGCATGCAGTGTGAATCCTAAATAGTTCATTTGACTGACTTTTGTTGCTTTTTTTTGAGTCTTTCTGTATATATATATGTACTTTGTTTGAACTTTTGAAGTTTTTGTTTTTGTTTTTTTGAAATAGCTGTTCTTTCCTTCCTTTGCAGGGTGCGGAAAGATTGTTTAGCAGTATGTACCTACCTACTTGTTTACTTCTGTTATGGGGGCTTTTACAGACATGCATGTGTGTGTCTTTGTTCTGTTTCTGTGTTTTGTTTTTGAACTGTTTCGTCAACAGCAAAAAATTTGGTCAAGAGGCACAAGTTTCCGTATTCTAGGACTTTGAATTCTGTGTACTATTAAATTGTGGTTAAATTACACCTTAAATTACTTATTTATACATTCGTAGTAGTAATTACTTATGCTTATGTACTTTCCCTATAATTATCATAATTTAAATTAGGGAACTACACATTAATTGTGTAATTTCCAATGTTGCGTTGAAGAGAATGTATTTTTTTTTCTATTTTACTATTTAAATTTTTTTTTTAAATTTGAATTTAAATTCAAAATGTGAGCATGTTGACATCCTCTGGAATCGTTCGTTTCTTCGCTTCGGCTTGGTTATCTGTTTCTAGAAATTAGGTTGGAATTGGAAAGGGATTCTCTCATCTCGTCAGTGAACATCTCCTTTCAGGGCTTCACTTCTCTTTTGATAGGTTTTTTCCTTGAAGTCGGATTCACAAAGAGTATATACATAGAAGATGATGCTAGTAGTGCACTATAGTGGAATGGTGGAGTGTTGTAAGGTTATATACTATGCTTTAGCATAATTATGTAATGCTGTCTTATGTTTGTGAAGGTATTATTTAAGAATGTGTAGAGGCTCTGTACGTGTGTAGCAATCAATGAGAGGTTTGTTTGTGATGATAATGATAATGTAAATTAAAGACTAATATGCACATTAAGCATTAAATGTATGAGATTAAGACGGTCTGGTCATGGAGTCGCATGGTTAATTGGCTATAAGAATTTGATAATCTCCCTTGTTATTTGTTTGTCTTCTGTCTAGTGAGTCTGAGGCATGTTTATTTAATTTAAATAAAAAAAAAACTTCAAGTCAAGAAGGATGATTAAGCTCCGCTTAAAAGGGTGTATCATTTTTAGACCTCATGTACATTTCTGTACAGAGGAACGAATTATGAAACCGAAAACCTTAACCACTGTCGTTTAAACGAAGTTGCTTTTTACACGACACTTTTAGCATGGGATGCAATGTGAAATGTGAAGAATTAAAAAAAAATACAGAAAATGAAAACGTAGAATAAACTTTTTTTTGTGTGTGGATGCAAATTTCATTGTTCTTACCATTTTTAACTCCTTTAAGATTTAATTAGTTACTGTTCCACTATTAGACATGGTTCCTTGTTAACTTCATGAGGTCTCAGCCATAAAGTGTGCTAGTAATTATAATTTAGCATTTAATAACACTCACCCCTCCCTCATCCCAAATCCAAAATCATCAAGTTGGCATCTTCTATGCGGGAATTAATTATATTGGCAATATATTTACAAGTATGAATTTTTCTTACTGCCATGCCAGTGAAAAGTCTTGTGGTACAATCAAGAATGAATATTGGCATCTTGGCATGTCTCCATAGCCTACCTCTAAAGTCTTGTCATCTAAATCTAAGTCTAAAAAGAATCTCATTAAATTTGTCTTCACTCTATACAGTAAACAATAGGTGCCTATGTACGCATATAGGTATGTATCTATATAAGTTGAAGTAGTACTTTGCATTTAAAGTAAAATTCGCTCAGTGGCGACGGAGCATTCTAAATGGCAACCAAACTTCCTTTGAAAGTAATTTTTCGTGCAGAAAATCTACACGTAATTCTTAATCGTAGCCGTAATCGTAATTTTAACGACGTCTGCATCCAATTTTTTTTCTCTTTTATCTCAAGTCAGAGTCTGAATTTTTGCCCATGACACGATGTGGTCAATGTAGTAATGTAATAGAGAGTAAAAGATTAAAGAGCTCATGCATCTGCTCTACGTAACTAATTGTTTCCTGAATAACATGTTGAATGCTTGAGCAGGTATGTATTTATACATGGAAAAGTCAAACCCTCCCACCAGCACTGTACGCATTGAATTACGAACACACGTTTCTCATGATAGGTATACATATTTCTACTGTGTAGCTCAAAATTATAATAGCGCTTAATATTAATTTATTATAATCCAAGGATGGACACGCTTAATTGTTATACCGTGGTCTTAAAAAGTGTCGTACCAGTGTTAGTACCAAAGCCAGTGTCCTACAGTCATGGTGGGCTTCCGAAAAAAAAGTTCTACCGTGATTACTTTCGTACTATTCGCTAGGAACACAGATGTTCGGAACACAGATATCTGTAGATTTGCCAATTATGTATTACGATCTTGTATTTTAGATTTCGTTGGATGAAAGGAAATAAAATCTGTATTTACGAATGAATCCCTTCACACTGAAAGGAGTTTGCAAGTGAGAAGTGTTTGTTAGAAACCACTCTGTGTGCCTACGTACAGTAGAGTGCTCAGGCGGTGGTGGATGCAGACCACTGAGTTAAATTGTACAGAATAAAATGTTTTTGTTGCTTCCAGGTTTTTGACCCTATCGTGAGTCTGAGTACAGTGATGTAGTTTGTATAGGTACCATCTGAATAAACACACTAGGGACTGCATTACATCATAACTTAGCATGTATACATACATATATATATATATATGTGTATGGAGGGGAAAAAAAGAGCTCTAAATAATTAATTAATTACAGTTTACAGAGTTCTATTCCTCCCATCTCCGCATTCAGAAATCCGGCATCCCGTCAGGTGTAACTTTGCTTTGTGCGCGCCGTTTTTTTCACTCTTCATCCGTGCATAAGGGAAGGAAAGGAAGCTACAGTCAACCATCTGTTTTCCAATCCATTCTGTTTCCACATACAATCGTTACATATGATCATGACGTCTAAGCTCGTCTTCTTCTTCTTATTCTTCTTGATAAATTCTCATGACTTAAAGGAAAGATGCATGGAGCTCCCCACAGTATCAGTCAGTTTGGTGTGTATTTAAATGACTAATTGTGAAAAGACTAGGCTTCAAATTGATCAACTTTACCATTGCATATTATACTCACCGAAATGTTTCAGCGTTTCCCTTGTCCATTATGTGGCAATAATAGAAAAAGAGACAAATGAGATGAGTCTCAGTCAGATCCACCAAGGTATGTAAGTGCATGTCGAAATTACATTCTAGTATAGGTATAGGTATAGGATTCAAAGTAGGTACCGTAAAGCACCAAATAGTGCCCCCGGGCACTATTTCAAAACTCGAGCTAAGACCCCGAGCACAAATACACAAATACATATATACACAAATAGGGACAGGGCACAATTTGGGACCGGGCACAATTTGGTGCTTTACGGTACTTACCTACATAGAGAGCATTCTTACTTTCTGCCTCGGGATTTGAGACCCGACTAGCGACTATAAAAGTTTAAGTAAAATGCAGAAGGAAAGAAAAATGGGAGAGAGCATCAAGTACAGTATTACAGTATTTAGAAGGAAAAAAAATGTGATGAGCATTGCAGAGTGTATGTACGTAGAACTTAAGTAGGCACCAAGGTATGTACATTTGCACAGAAAAAGCGAAACGATGGATGAATTCTTAAATGCGAATTGCAATTCCGTTGATTGCTCAAATCAAGTAGGTACATATCTTCATCTTCATAGTACGATACGGCAATGCGTCTTCTGTGAGGCTACACATTTTTGCAGAGTGGCTTTTTTACATCTTCTGGTTCCGTTGGAATTTTTGACATATGAAATTTAACGATTAAACAAATCCAGTTAGTTGATAGTTGTATCATATCCTGAAAAGTAAAAAAGTGGAGAAGGTAGTAATTTGAACTGTAGTTAAATGCCCTGGCGTTTGGTATTGAAAGCGACGTAGTTACGTACATAGCTACAGATGATACCAACATACAAGTGGACGCAGCTTCATTGTTTTACACATATATCACTTGAGGCTCATGATGCTGAAGTACAAGTAGTAGTTGCTTGACTGGCACTGGCAAAAAGGTTAATGTTGACTAGTCTTCGGCGAGACTTTTTTTTCTTCTTTTTTGTACGCTTGATAGCATTAGGTTTAGGATTACGTGTCTTTTTACGTTGTTCCTGCTGCAACACTATGTATTGTTCTTTGAGAGCTTGTTATTGAACGTGTTATGTACTCTTTGGTAGGTGGGGGCTGGCTATGGCTACGCATGGTAGAGTTCAACAATTGAAATTCTCTTCGAATTCTTTTTCTATTTCCGGTAAATACTTGTATCTTCAAATCTTCTGGACTTTTCATGTTCAGATGTATGTACATAGGGCAGGGTAGCTATAGCTGGACACTACATGCTTCCTTGTCTATACACAAGCCAGTGCATATAGCTCCATGCTTAATTTGTGTACAACATTTTACCATATAACATGAACCATATAATTATTATTGCATTATTATGACAATGATGATGATTATATGAGTATGAGCTTGAATCTGAACCTGTGTAGCGCGTAGACAATGGCTTGCATGCCTAACATGTTAATAAAAGTAGAAAGAATACTACTTCAAGTGGAATCTTCAAACATTAATGTTCATTGTTAATGTTCGTCTTAATTATTGTTATTACAATCTCCATTTCAATTTCTTTCTTCTTTTTTGTTTTTTTTGTGTGTGGATCTCCTCATGAAATTAAATTTTGTTTAATACCTTCAGCTCAATTCTATGCTAAAGTCTAACCTTTTGGACGGACGGACTACAAGTACAAAAATACTATCTCTAAATCTTAATCCTTATTTCATTCGGCATTTTACATATTTATTTGTACCAACACTGCACTGTTGTATGTTACTTTCTGTATAGAGGGAATAAATATGTACATAGTATGACTTATGTGTGAAGCTTCAGTGACAGTGAAGGGATACGTTGATAATTGAACTTCATGACTTTCTATGCTGATGCTAATCGATGGGAAATTACGGAAAAATGAAAACCTAACGGATACAAATTGTTCCTCTTATTTATGTGTGTGCTTGTAGTTTGTGAACAATAAACAACAATTAATTCAGCTAATCGTTCGGCGTCCGTATACCGTACAAGCCAATAGCCTTTACAGATTCTACATATCTTGAAACAATCTATTTCCGGATGTTTTTGTAAGCTTCGGCTTGGTTTGATTGTATTGGTTTTGGTTTTACTGAACACCATTAGCAGATGCGACGTCGATTTCATGCCAAAATGTACGAATTTTTCATGGTCGCTTCTTGTAATTTTATTTTCAAGGCATAAATATTATTAGTCCATTTCCTCCGTTTTTCTTAAACTTCCAGAGAATACAGATTTGGCAACTACTGCAAATGCAGTGATTTTAACATTTTAAGTATACCTAAATGGCGTTGATCTCTAGCTTCTATGGCGTTTTGCATAAAAACGAAATTGCAGGAAATAGGAAATAATGGTCAGTGGAGCTCCAACGATTCCTAACTAGTAAGTTTGACGAGCAATCCATGTACAGTATACGAATTATGAACGAAATCGCACATTGTCAAATTATCTCATCGAATTATTCTCTGTTTAGGAAGAATATGCATGTAGTGACAGTTGTAACATATTGTGAATAAAATTAGAGGGAAAAAGTGGCCAGAAATGCAGGTTACTTTGTTAGCTAGAAAGAGACGTCTTAAGTCTTGCATTAGTATCTGCATATCTATTGAATTCACAAAGTTTAGCGCTGTATCTGTAGCAGTGTTGTAAATAGTAGTTAGCCAAAGTACCTAGTATGTAGAAGTGATTGCAAATTACCGTAAATTATAATTCAAAGCTTTTTGCTAGATAATCATTGAAATTGACATTTGACATTTGGCATTTCATGCAATTGTACTTTTCCATTTTATGACTGTGACTGTGAGCTCTCTATGTCATTTCCATATACGTATAGTGTATATTATTTTACTAGTTAAATAACATAGTTACAAAGATTACATGCATGTATGCGTGCATGCACTGCACTAGTGTTACCTATGTTGGTGTTTTCAATGTTCACTCCACTACCCACCGGCCAGTATACCGGCCATATATACATACGAACAGTACATGCCTGCCTATACTTTTCGTTTACAATTTACAGCAATGTTTCCATTGTGCATTGCAATCCACAATCCTCGGAGATGTTACCTTCGATTGTAGGCGTCATTCTTATTAGGCCAAGTTTATTCAGGGGCGATCACTTTTCCTTTTCACTCGTCGTACTTTTGTACTGGCTATCGGCTATTTATTTAATATACCTATACAATGTGAGCAAGTGTATTCCAAACATATTTGTACATGTATGTATGTACAATTACCTACAACACCACTACGACCACGACCGCTTCCCTCGATCCTTGCAACCCTGCCTGATGAATCGTGTCCTGCTGTAATGTAGGCATCTACTACAGGTTATAGATTCCTTTGGGTTAATATGCATAAGTAGGTACCTACATGCAGTTTATGTATATGTAAGTTGCCATCGTCAGCTGTGAGTATAGAGCTGTAGAAACAGGTTGGATTATGAGTGTTTATGTACCTACGTAACGGACGTGCTGGGGAATTATGGAGCATCTGTATTTTTGACTTTTGAGCGCTGCAGTGACAAGTAGGTAGATAGATTAATGCATGGATGCGAGAAAACTCTTTCCTCAAGTAGCAGCTAATCTATCTTAACATCTGAGACACTATTCATGGCACACAGAAGGTGTCATCATGTCCCTTTTCCCTTTTGAAATTGACACGTTCAATTATCGCTGTCATTTGCTGACGCTTCGGCTTCTTGACTGCTCTTTCTATAATAACTTGCCTTAACTGAACGTCCATATTTATGTATACTTACAGTTTATAGTTTGTTTCAGTACGTCCAGTACTACTGCACTGATTATGAATACATAACAATGACCACTTGTTCCGATATTACAATTCTACAACCATTTCCAGAACTCATTGTACATACATTGTATAAGCATAGAGCGTTTTCATTTCGTTCAAGTTTTTAGAAAGATTTTCTTTGTCCTATCAGTGCCAAGGGTACTTTCAATCCAGGGCTGTCCCAAATCCAATAAATGTAACAACATGACTACTTAAATGAAAAATGAACTTGTAGAACGGATTAGCCATTATTAGTACATATACTATGTACGTCCCTTCTTTTCACTTGAGCGAAACCATAAATTGAAAATTGAAAGGAGATAAATTAAAAATGAAATTCAAGCTCAATTTTGAAGTAAAACCCGTGATTCCTGCTGACCTCTGCAGTAACAATGCATTATTATTCAGCAATTTGCAATTTGTGTGTAGACAGGAGAGACTATAGCTGCTCTGGATCATTTTTATCATGGGATTTACGTGAGGTACCCCAATCGCCCAGCTAATTACATATAATTTATATCCGGAAACTGTCTCAAGCAGTCCTTGAATTTGAATTTTAAATTATGAGAAAAAGGAATGAAGGAATCATGCTTGATTTTCTAGGCATCTACTTACCTAGGCTTTGAAATCTCAGGAATTAGGACGCTACGAGGACTGTGGGTGCTGTGCACATTAATACGTATAGCTAATAAGTTTGGCTATATTATGTGTAGGTTGTATAGTTGCATGGTGAATCTGTACGTGTATTATGTATGTACTAAATGTACTTCCATCAGAAATTATTTTGCAATTCTTTATATAAATGAATTAATTCTTGCACAGGAAGGTAACAATCCAAAAAAATCTATATGCATACACATAATTATGCATATGTAGGTACCTATGCATGAAGGTACGCTAATGCGTATAGCTGTAATTTTATTATAATCATGAGAATAATGACTTGAAATCAATTTTTTTCCCATTTAATTTTTGTGTTTCTAAATTGTGGATTGACATGCTGTGTAAAATTAATTGCATGGCAACAGGTACATATACAAGCTACGATCACTGGACTGGGACTGTGAAAGCGCTGTCAAGCATGATAAAAAAAAAGCATTTTCATATTTCAAATTCTGAAAGAAATTACTGTGAGGACCCACGCTGTACTTACTCTGTAAGACACTACTGCGAATATGGTTGGGTGCATTTTTGTAATTTCTTGGGAACATGGTAAAGTCATTTTGTATTTGATGAGGATGTGAAGCTAATTGAGGTAGTACCACCGGTCATTCATGTGAAGGCATATAAATCAAAAATCAAATCTATACGCACATGTAGGTCCCTACTTTAGTTAGGTACACAGTTTAGTGCGATGCAGCCCACTTGCTTTAATCTCTTGCCGTCTTCAGCGTGAACTAAAAATGCCATAAGCTGAACATAAATGACACATAGGTATTTAGACAGGTACGTTTGTTCGATGAATGACGATTACGATTAGTAAAAAACATGAAAAAGAGAGAAGCACGTCGTAAAATATAGAGTATAGTAGAAGCATGACAAATTGTTTCAAGAAGCAACAGCAGCACCAGTGTGTAAATAAAATTTTAAACGCAAGGCAATTAGAGAACAAACTGCATTTGAAGTTTAAAGCTTTGTTTGGTTCCATTTAGCTCTTGAATCGTCTCTGTCACTATACAGTGCCATAAAATAGCAATAATAATAATACTGACAATGCCTTGGTTGTTGGTTGCGGTACAAGTAAATTACCTAGTACTAGTGTGCCTTCCATTGTGGCAATGACAAATCTCAAAGTAAATAATAGCAAAACTAATCTAGGCATTATTATGATTATGATGGCTAAGAAACAACTGATTTGCTTTCTTCATGCTTGTACTTCCTTGCCAAAAAATCTTAATTCTCTCATGATACGAATTACGAATTAATGATGGACATTATCGATGTCATTTCACACAGCGACATAGCACTACCAGTACAGTACAGCCCACTCTCCACAGGAAACGTAACGGAGGCCAGGCGCAACATTACAAATTGCTAATTGTGAATTAATGATGTTACACTGGACTGGGAATTAGGAGCTATGACTAGACGGGCACTCTATAGCGTTTTCGGCCATCTGCGTCGAATAATTTTGTGATTTGTGCCAGGGTAGCGTTACTACAGTCAACGCTATAATCGGATTTATTCCCACTAATGTACATTCGTAATCTAAAATGATACCGTGTAATTGTGACTCTTGTTCTTGAAGCCTCCTTAAGTCTCATTCTTTTAATTATCCCACATTATTTCATGGAATAATTGAGCCCCGTTTCAACAATTATTAGGTATGTTTCCATTTTAAATGCGAAGGCAGTGAGTGAGCAGCGGTGCCGTGGGTGTTGGTAATGTTAATGCACTTGTGCTACTACTACTGTTGGCTACCGTGAAATTCTAATTCTAAAGCAATTTTCAAAATGACAGCCACTTCTACGCGAGTCCAACCATCCGTTCAGCTCATTCATTTAAAAATTCTAATATGTCACTATAGCTATATAGTGCTCCTGCTATTAAGTTAAGTGATTTTTTGATTTGAAAGATTAATACATTTTTGTCTTGAGGCTTTGGAAAAGTTGAAAATGTACAAATGCGAAGAGAAATAAGTGTGTTGTTCAGTTGCTCTTGATGTAAGTCCCAGTTTTAAATCCCATCCTCTTGACAGTCACTTCAGTCAAGTCAAAAAATCAAATGGCGAAAGGGGAAAGGGAAGATGGAGATATACGCAATATAATCTACAACAGCGGCATGTTTTATTTTGCAAGTTGCGGGAGTGCGGTAGCGGCAAGAAGGGAAAAAAAAGAAAAGGAGTAGAAAAAAGAGACCTCCAAAAAGTGATAGATGTATCCGTAGAGAAGTAGAGATCCATTCTCTGACAACGATAACGAAAATGACAACTTAACTACGCTCAGAGAAAATAAAAAATAAAATGGGATTTTAATTTGTTCCAACTCAGTGTGGCAATTTGCAATCGTTTACTGTAATATATTTTTACACGTTCATTTCATTCTACATCCATGGATGGAGTTGCTACAAGATTCCATTGTACTATGCCCTGCATCATCGTAATGCATTGTGCTGTGTATTGTGTAGCCCAGCCTACAAGCCAAAATAAGAAAGAAGGATTTATGGAATATAATTTAGTATGGTTAGTGTATTTAAGTGGAAATATCTGTAGGTAGGATGAGATGGCGATATATATATATACCCATGTACTTACTTACAGTAGGAACCTAAAAGTAAATGTACCGTCACCCTGTACCTGTACATAATGTCTGAAGTAAAAGCATTTTTAATTGCAATCATTTTTCCCCGTTGACGAACACATTAAAATATTTTGATTATGATGGATGCTAGAAATTAAAATTAAATGTGTTAAAGGGAAAGAACACAAAAATATGTAATGACTCGATCTGCTCCGCGCAGACTCTATTTCCATTTGAATTTAAGTACACTTTGTAAATTCTCAGATGGAATTGTCTAGTCTTGTCTGTCTCTTGTCTCTGGTCTTCTCAAAAAACCCTTACGTAATTCAAGTAAATACTTCAACGGGCTACAGTGCATTGATCTGGCCATGTACTTAGGTATGTAGGTATGTCAATCCCAACTTGATAGTTGATACACCTGAATTCTATATCCACCAATATATATAATTTTATACAACTACGGACTGTACACACACACACACACAGTACTAACAATACTAGGATCACGAAGGCGGCGAAGAATCGGAAATAGAAAGTTTAAGTGTACTTTTACAAGGCATTCTACAAGAGCAGCTCTTTTAAGACCAGCGTTAGGGTTAAGAAAGTGTGTGATTACTGTAGCTATGCACAGGTATATGAACTTAGGTACACATTAAATACATTACAGATTGATTAGCCTGCCTGAACCAAGCGTGTGTGTGTGTACATAGTTAGCAGGGATACATACATAGGTGTATATATAATAATATGTATAATGATGAACGTAGCAAAATACATACATGGCTAATAGGAAGGTGCTTAAATGCTTATCCATGGCATGAGTTCATTGCTATGCTGAGTGGCCGAAATAAAGATATAAATTAAAACACTTGTAGAGTTTTTGAGCTGTAGACGGCTTACTCTTGCGTCTGTCTTAATGATGGACTCACAGTCAGTGATTTTACTGACTTTGAGTGACCGTATCAAGGCTTATAAACATCCTATAACAAAACTACACACCTATAAATTGCACTTACAATTTCAAACTGAAGTTTTTCCTATAATTTTATTTTCCCTTAACTTTATTTTTGCGGAATTTCTTTGCTATACCTACTCTGTAAAAATAAGAGAGGAAATTGACTCGTATTTTCGTATCAAACCGTGAACCGTGTACACGTACTGTGAACACGAGTAGAAAAGGAAGTCTATCAGGGCGGGGCTTTGTCAATCCAAATCATTCTAATAGAATTGAATTCGTCCCGAGAACCTTCCTTTTTTTGCAAAGATCATTACAGTCGGCACAGTCCCCATTTGAAATGATTTACGGAGCAGCAGGCCTTGGATTTGAAACTGACAGAGCTGGAATTATTTATTATTTTTTTTATTTTTGTTTTAAAACGAAAACATTCAGAAGCAAAATTGTGTTATTCTTTCATAAGTGTGTAATAGTCAACTGCGTACTGTAATATTGCGTAATACAAATACTGCACTACACTACTGAACTACTGTATTAGTAAGAGGCTACGTAGCGCATAGAAACTTTGAGAGCTATGAATAATTGCAGATATGTACTTCCGTTTTACATTACTACAAGTATATGCAATTTAGGCAGCGAGCAACAGTATAATATGCGTATGCACTGTAATGCAGAGATGTTGAAGAACGTTAAGTGCTTCTGCACTCACCTGAATATTAAGTGTATATAACTAAGTTGTAATGCCCAGGAGTGCATTTTTTATCTTTGTCGTTGTGGTCATATAGATATTGCGTCTGCATTCCGCAACATTTCCGTATAATAATGCACAGATTCAGCATGTTTTCCTCGCCTCGAAGACATTTGAAAATGCAAAGTATGCACATACTTATGTAGATAGGCAAGCATGTAGTATGCAATTGAAAGATAACGTGAGATTTGGCTGTAATTATCCCGCAGATTCCAGTATTTTCCAAAACTAGAGAGCGTTTATTTTATTTCATGCTTAGGGAAACAAAATATTGTTTACTTTCAATGTAATGTTTGCATTTTTTATTTTTTACTCTTTACTATCTTTTCTCCACATGTCTTAATTTAAATCAAGTTCTCAGAAACCTGAAATATATGCATAATAATTGACAGTATGCGTTAAGTTTGCATTTTTTACATTAAAGGACATTTTGTTTCTAATGAACACGAGTCGGCATTGGAAGTTACTGACAAGAACTGCAGACTAACAGTGGGAAACTTACGATGTGCTTGACATCTCACCAGAACAGAAATCGTGTCTCTCTTCAGGATTTATAGACTGGACTAAACTTTGCCAATAATAAAGTAGGATATTCCTCAAGCCCTGCTATCTGTACGTACACTCTGCCAAAAACCATTAAAAATGAGGCCTGCAGGCATTTGGAACCCATTACGAAGACACGTAGAAAGCAAAGAAGGGTTGTAATGCGTTCCAAAGTAGTTCCTAATGGGTGTCAAACGTTTTTAGACTTGACTTTTCATAGTCTGTTTTTGCAGTGTACATATGCATTAAGCTCATTATATGAAAGTAATGCTCGATTGCTATTCGAAATGAGAATGGTAATGTAATATGGTACTACTGGCTGAATGGCTAAAAGGGAAAACATCTGAATGCCTGAGGGAAGGTCGGGAACCCAAAGCAATTATGAAGGGATCACATACTGGGTTATAGGTTGTTCTTGATGGTTGTTGTGTCCTATATACGTATGCGTATAATATGAAAATGAATCTATGTATATGAGATTATGATTACAGTATAATGGGGATATACTTTCACACTTACCAGTACGAGTTTAGGAGGAATCTGCAGAATTGAAGGAAAACGTGTCGAGGAGGAAAATAAGACAAAGTGCAGATCGAATACAGAAAGACGAGAGTGCTTTTAGAACTTTTAGACTCAAACTTTATACTTGATAGGGAAATATCTATAGAAATATATTTGAGAGCCGAAGGTCGTAAGTCATGACCGCGACCAGAGGGAACAGAGGACAGATGAAAGACCATGTAGTAGGACATTTATGACAACGACAGGCTGTCTTTGGTCTTTTTGGTCTGGTCTGACCACTGAGGCGAAGTACCTAGGCGGAAACAGACTGTACCTACTGTATATGAATATGAACGTATCTACAGTTTGGGGATTTCAAATTTATTCACACAAAGCAAAATTTTATGTGAGCTGATGTTACACAAGGAGTTCTCATACTTGACTAATAACTGGTTCGTAGCTGGTTGGATAGAAAATAACTTTTTATTTATATTTTATTTCTGTATTATACTTAGAACTTATAGTGAGATAATGGCATAACATTGGTAATACGTTTTCGTTTTCAACTTTTGTGGTGTAAAAGCTTTTTGCGTTTTGGCTTGGTAGTCCACATGGTAAAAATAAAAATCCATGGTTTAAATTCAGATATCTCTATTATCTTTTACTAGAAAACCCCACCACTGCCTACGCCAGCGGCGGATATTTTTATTATCACCATAAGGAGTACTAATTATCCAGGAAAGAACGATCAGAATACAGCGCAGAGTACAGTGCAAAAACAAACTATTAAAAGTGAAGCCTAA